>CAUYRH010123570.1:0-21048 GCA_963574655.1 Perodicticus potto
GACAGAGCCTCAAGCTGTCACTCTGAGTAGAGTGCCGTGGCATCACAGTTCACAGCAACCTCCAACTCCTCCGCTTAAGCAATTCTCTTGCCTCAGCCTCCCAAGTAGCGCCCGCCACAATGCCCAGCTATTTTTTGGTTCTATTGTCATCCTTGTTTGGCAGGCCCGGACTGGATTCAAACCCGCCACCTCTGGTGTATGTGGCTGGCGCCCTAGCCACTTGCCAAGCCAAAGTTTTTGTTTCTAGTCCTTATCTTAAATGTTGTTATTGTTACTAAATTTTAAGCCTTTTTAATTATGTGAAGGCAAAAAGTGGAAACCTAATAAACACATGTATATGTAAAAATAAAAAAAAATTTAGAAGGACCAAAAGATACCTCTAGGAAAACAATTATTCTATTGATACTCCTTCCTTCTCTACTTTTAAAGCATTTATTACCTACTGAAACTCATTTGGTGGTTGATAGATAAATGATCTGGAGACTGGGTGCTATGGCTCACACCTGTAATCTCAGAACTTTGGAAGGTGGAGGCAGGAGTATCATTTGAGCTAGGAGTTCAAGATCAGCCTGGTCAAAAAGTGAGACCCCCCCATCTCTACAGAAAGTTTTTTAAATAGCTGAGCATGGTGGTGCATGTCTGAATGACTATCCAGCTATTTGGGAGGCTGAGGCAAGAGAATTGCTTGGGCACAGGCGTTCAAGATGTTGTGAGTGATGATCAGACCATGGTGCTTCAAGCTACACGACAGTGAGACGTTGTCTCTAAAAAGAAAAGCAAATTATCTGTACTGCAGAACTCCTGTGAACATACCAAAGTGGTTCCAAAAGCCCAGTTGCTCAGTGAGTTAGCCTTGTGCGTCATGCCTCTCAAAGGATTAGAATAAATCCTCCTGTGGCCTTAATTTTTTTAATTTTCATGTGTAGGGACATGTGGTAGGTTGTGTTTTAAATTTATATCTTGCGGCTCAGCGCCTGTGGCTCAATGGGCTAAGGCGCCAGCCACGTACACCTGAGCTGGCGGGTTCGAATCCAGCCCGGGCCCGCCAAACAACAATGATGGCTGCAACCAAAAAAAAAAAAAAAAATGGCCGGGCGTTGTGACAGGCGCCTGTAGTCCCAGGTACTTGGGAGGCAGAAGGGAGAGAATCACTTGAGCCCGGGAATTGGAGGTTGCTGTGAGCTGTGATGTCACGGCACTCTATGCAGGGTGACAGCTTGAGGCTCTGTCTCAAATAAATAAATAAATAAATAAATAAATAAATAAATAAATAAATAAATAAATAAATAAATTTATATCTTGAAACAAAAATACATTTTATTGATTATATTCTCATTTTTCGTGATTGACTTTCCAAAATACCCCTCCCAAATACAACCCATGACCACATCTTGTTAGTTCTTCCTAAATGAAAGTATCTTGAATAGGTTCTGTTTCTCTCTAGTGCCATAATACTGCCATTGTATGGGCTCTTTTCACCTGACACTTGGAATTAAGCAGGACCCTCAAACTGGTCTCAGTCTTCACCCTGTCATATCCATTCTCATCACTGCATTCAGCAGTTGTTTAAAGTTGCAGAATTGCATAAAACCCCTTCAGTAGCTTCTTTGCCCTTAAAGTCTTAGTCTTGATTTGGTTAACTTAGCCCTGAGAATGTGGCCCAGCCAACCTCTCCAGAGCTCCTGCTCTCACTGTTCTAATTATATTAGACATCTTCCAGTTCCTCGAAGCCGCCCTGTTCTCTTTTGCCTCTGAGACTTTATTTTTTTTTATTTTTTATTTTTTTTTAAAGCAATGTGACTTTAATTACTTTGGAAACATCCCTCCCCCAATAATGCCTAAACTCAAAGGTACATTAAAAATGACCAAAAATATTTTTAAATAATAGATTTGAGTTGCCTCTGAGTCTTTAAATGTTTCATTAGGGGATGGGCATGGTGGTGCATGCCTGTAATCCCAGGACTTTGGGCAGCTGAGGCAAGAGAATCACTTGAGTCCAAGAGTTTGAGATGAGCCTGGGCAACACAGTAAGACCCCATCTCTTAAGAAACATTCCATTGCCTACCTCAGTCTTTTTAGACTGGCTAATTTCTTTTTGTATTTCAGGTGTCTTAAATAACATTTCTTCAAGGCTTCCTTGAATTAGGTATCCCTGTCATGTGCTGGCATGGCACACTTCCTATTTTATAGTACTTGTAATTATCGTTTGTGTCTGCCCTTTCTCATGGAGGGTCTGTGTATTCCCACAGCCTGCACATAGAATGATCCCATTAAATAGCAGTCCAGTGAGTAATTTCTGAGGGGTTATCAAGGCCAGTGAATACTGTTGGGAAAAGATTAATGGTGAAGTTAAAAAGATCACAAAAAACAAGCTGGAACCAGTGGTTCACTCCTTTAATCCTAGTGACTAAAGTGGGAGGCTCGCTGGAGCCCAGGAGTTTAAGACCAGCCTGGCCAACATAGCCAGGCATGGTGGTACACGTGTGTAATCCCTGCTACTGAGTGAGACCCTGTCTGTTGAAAAAATTACAGTAAACAGCTGTCACAGTAAAAAAGAATACTTGCTACTTTTTATAGAATAATTACTATGTGTCAGGCAGTGTACTGCATATTTCCTATATCATATGATAGTGTCCCATTTAATTCTTTGATGTAGGTGATAGTATTCTCATTTTACAAATAAAAAATGCAGGCTTCAGGGAGATGAAGTGGTTCAACGTTTACACAGATTAAAAGTGATAGAGCAAGATCGAGCCCAAGTCTCCCGGACCTGAGAGTCTGTTGCTTAGTGGGTGCAGGGTCTGTAGTAGTCTCTGTCACAATGCTAGCTATCTCTTAAAGGAAGTAGAGCACACACTCAGAAAAATTATATTCAAGACTATTTTAAAAATTAGTCTTAAATGTGAGTTTGGTTCAATTAAGATCTTAAAAAAGGTTATAGGATAAATAAAGTTTGGGAACTTTCTTGATACAATCTAAAGGGCCCCCATATAAGACCATACCAATTGAGTGCTAAAGTTAGTCTTTTTTGTATTCTCCAGATTTACCTCTGTGATACCCTTTGAAGTTCTCTAACTTTGCAGGTCACTCTCTTGGTGGTTTTTCACACACCCACCCCAAACAAGGGATGCCATTATAATGTAATGCTTGTAACAAGAGAGATACTAAATCAAAGGATTTGTATATTTGATTATATTTAAAATATGCAGTATTTGGGCAGCTTTATCTACTAGAAGAAAATTTATTGGCATTTTCAATTAACCAGAATCATTTTGAAAGAACTAGAAAATTAGCCTAATTGGGTACCCTGATGGCCAGTTCAGTTAAGGGTAGAAACTAAAATTCAGCGGCCATCCTTATCAAAAGACTGTGGAACAAAAAATGCTGAGTACCTTGATAGAAATTAAGTTTGAAACATCAGGGCCCAGGAAGTAGTCATTTAAATAGGTGAATATTAAAGCAAATAAAATAGTAAGAAGCAGTTCAAGAATGGAGCATGTATATGTACTTTCTTTAGATGGTGCCAGTGATGAAGTGAATCTTCTAGCTTATTCATTCAACAAAGATTTATTATGCAACCACAATATACTCTTGGCATTCGAAGTTTTAACACTTCCCATTTTAACCATTACATTTGACCCCAAAGATCTGTGACATGGAATTATTTACAATTTTGCTGAGGCACAAATTTGAATGTGACTTTAAGATTAATGATAATCCTTTGTGAGTGAGCCTGATTGCCTCAGAATCCATGGCTCTCTGCAGAGTTATTGTTGCTCTTTTGTCAAAGGTCTGAAAGGAAGGTCATTTAAATGCTTGTTACACTATACTTACTGAATTTGATGCAGGAAATTACATGCTGTAGTTGTACTCACAAATTAAAAAACTCGAGAATGCCATGAAATATATTCTTTGATGGTCCATGTTCCTTTGTCCAAAATGCTATTTCATTTCTACTGGCTCAGACTTTTAACTTGCCATTTCTCCTGGGAAAACAGATGGAGCAAAGAAATGAATTCATGATCCCAGTGGAAGATAAGTAAAACACCGAGTTCAGTTGTAGATTATATAGAAGATTTTTGCATGAAAGGGTCAAAACCAAGGTCACTTTAACAAATCATTAGAAAGGGGTGTGGTTAATCCTCACCTTGGATCTGAGAGTGTTGGATTCTCTCCCCAATTTCCATAGTTGTAGGATCCTTTTGGCTTCCTGGAATTTGGATCAAGAACAAAATCTTTTGCTATGAATTCTAAGCATTGAAAATTTTACCAGTGCTTAATTTCAGCTATTGCAGTAAGATAGTTAAAATGTCAACCTGATTTCACTTTTTTCTGTTACTCTTTGCTGGTTGGTTAGAGTGCCCTCGTGTGTCTTTATGATGTAATGTCATTTCAAGCTTTTGAAAGGTTATATGTTATCACAACCTTAGTGTGATAGGTTTTTTCCTTTTATGATTTCTGTAAACTCTGAAAAGCCATGTGTGACATAAGGCCAAGCTACATACCTTGTTCAGTAGTGCTCTGTGATAAAAATGGATGTTTTTCCCTTAGGCATTTCACAGTCTAAAATTGTTACTCTGAAGATTAAATCTTTATACCTATCAAGGCAAAAAAGTACACCGATGACAGTTTTTTTTCAGTAATAATAATTGAATTGAAAACAACAATCTAACTTGCCTGTGGTTAATCAGCAAAGCCAGCCAATCATGCAAGTGTTAGGACCCATTGCTCTTGTTGTAACAGCAGTAGCACATTTGTTTGGTGACTGGTTTGCTCTGACCACTCAAGCCCTTCTGCCATTTGCTTTGGTGCTCAGGCAAGAGCGTATTTGCAGAACGGTTCATAGGAGCTAAGGGTGCAGTGCAGCCACCAAACTCAGTTTTAAAACCTAGCCATTCTGGCTTGGTGACTGTAGCTCAGGAGGCTAAGGCGCCATCACTTAGCTGAGGGTTAAGAGCTGGCGGGTTTGAATCCAGCCCGGGCCTGCCTAACGACAATGACAACTACAACCAAAAAATGGCCAGGTGTTGTGGTGGGCACCTGTAGTCCCAGGTGCTTGGGAAACTGAGGCAAGAGAATTGCTTAAGCCTAGGATTTGCTGTGAGCTGTGATGCCATGGCACTCTACCCACGGCAACAGCTTGAGGCTCTTTCTCAAAAAACAAAACAAAAAACCTAGCCATTCTGCATGAAAAATGTGCTCTTAAACACCAAGAGGAATATAGGCATAGACCTGTCCTCAGATCTCCATCATCACCCGTTAATTTAATCAACACATTTTTGTAAACCTGTCTGTGCTAGGTCTTGCTCAAGGTGCTGAGTATATTGCAGGGAACAAAACACGTTTACTCCCTGCCTGTATGGAACATAAAGCCTAGTGGGCTTCCTGTGCAATTTAAGCAGTGTTACAGTGAATGTTCCTGTAGAGATATCACTGGGCGCTGACTCAAGTATTTTTGTAATGTAATGGTCAAAAATGTATTTAATTGTATCCAGCAATAGGTCTTCTTAAAATTGTAACCATTAAGGCCAAATTGCCCATTAGTTGTATCAGTAGTATATGAGAACACATTTTCCTACTCTTGCCAATGATGCTGTTTCTTTACTCTTAAAATTTGTCTTCCAAAGGTAACTTTCTTCTTCTGTCTATTGTCACACCCTCTCCATCTACTGTATGAGCAGACGTCAGCCCTATTTGGTAAAACGTCCCTAGATCAGTGATTATAGATGCGGGGACATGCACCAGAAAGAGGAACAAATACAAAAACATAATGGCATTGAGTCTTTAAAAGATTATGTGAACGATCTCTGGTGTTACTTTGAAAGTACCACTCGTGGATGCAAGAATGAAGATGATGGTGCTGTGGGACCAAGCAGATTGGAGAAGCCGCAGGGCAGGTGTGGGCAGAAGAGATTCCCTCCCACCCCCACCCCGTATCCTCCCAAAAGTGACTGCCAGTGAGATGAAGCTAGGAGTTGACACTTCAGGCAGAATTTAAAGAAAGTGTGAGAAAAGGCAAGAGTCAGACAGAAAGAGTCAGAGTCAGTCAGGCAGGGGAACAGGGGAGAAAAGAGCCAGCCTAGAAGGCCTTCAGTGAGCAAGACTGAGAACCGTGTGGTGGAACGCACTGTGGGAGACACAGTGGGTGTAAATTGTCCACGGCTGACCATAAATCCAAAGGAAACGCCTCAAAAGTCTAGAATACTTAAATTTATTGAAAGCACAACTGAATGAACTTTAGCTCTCTCAAAGATAATCACCCAGATGATGTTCAAGAAAGTGATTCTTCAATAGGAATTGTAAAACCAACACCCTTTTTGCTCTTAAGGTAGTTTATTTTTCATCACTTATGTTTATGAAGGGGTTGAGGAGGTGAATAATAAAATGTCTTACCTAATCCATTTCTCAGATTTATGGCTTAAGCAGAGATTCTATTTTTCTGACTACAGCATTTCTACATTTTTCTCTTTTATTAAAATAAAAGAAGACATAATTAGATGTTCTAGTTTGATAAGCCCTCCCACATTTTACCCCAGCATGTGGAAATATGGGTAAAAAGCAGTAGTTTCAATATGTAAAGGTTATTATTATTATGGTTACCTTTTTTCTTTACATGGTTTAAACAGCTTTATTGAGTTATAATTTACATATCATAAAATTCATCCATTTAGAGGATAAAATGCAGTGACTTTTAGTAAATTTACACAGTTGTGCAACAGTCACCACAATCCAAATTTAGAACACATTTCCATTACTCCAGACAGGTCCTTCAGTCCCATTACTACCCTGGCAACCACTAATCTCCTTTCTGTCTCTAAAGAGTTGCCCTTTCTGATCATTTCCTATAAATTAACTCACATAGTGCAGAGTCTTTGTGGCTGACTTCTTTCACCTAGTGTAGTATTTTTGAAGTTCATGCACGTTATACCGTGTATCTGTTCCTTCCATTTCAGTGTTCAGTAACAATCTATTATGGGGTTATTCTGGTTTTTTTGTTGGTTTTGTTTTTTTTTCTGAGACAGAGTCTCACTATGTCACCCTTGGGAGAGTGCCATGGCATCATAGCTCACAGCAACATCCAGCTCTTGGGCTCAAAGGATTCTCTTGCTTCAGCCTCCCTAGTAGCTGGGACTATAGGCGCCCGCCATAACACCGGCTATTTTTTTTTTTTCTGAGACAGAGTTTCACTATGTTGAGTGTTGTCGCTTCACAGCTCACAGCAACCTCAAACTCTTGGGCTTAAGCGATCTCTTGCCTCAGCCTCCCAAGTAGCTGAGAGTTGTCATTGTTGTTTAGCTGGCCCAGGCTTGGTTTGAACCCGTATGTGGCTGGCACCGTAACCACTGTGCTACAGGCGCCAGCTGGTTGTTTTGTTTAATAGGGCCCAGCCAGGTTCTAACCCACCAGCACCAGAGCATGTGGCCGGCGCCCTAACCAGTACAGGCGCCCAGTCAAGGGTAGTCTGTTTGTTTATTCCTGCACCAAGAGGTAGACATTTGTATTGTTGCCACTTTTTGGCTATTAAGTTTTCATTTCTGATTTCTTCATGTTTTCACTTTTTCTTGCTTTTTTTTTTAATATTTGAAATTGCTATGAGGGTACAAATTTTTAGGTTACATTGCTCTCGCTTGCAGTGTAAAGTTCCAGTTGTTAAGGAGCCCCTTGCCCGGGGCTGGGTTATCCACCCTCACAATGTGACCTTAGGTGAGACCCCGCCTCACACCCTCCTCCTGTCACTTGTCCTCCTCTTTCCTCTACCGTTGCACTAAACTATATTTGTGTTTTATTGTTCATATGAGCGTGTAATTGCTTATATACGGGTTTCGTATTAGTATGGAGTACATTTCTTGCATAATTACGCTGGCTAGGACCTCCAGGAAAATGTGGAATAGCAGTGGTACAGGCAGGTGTTCTTGATTTTTCTTTTTTCCCAGTCTTAGGGAAGAAATACTCGGTTGTTCACTTACTTGACGTGAACTGTGTGTTTTTCCTACATGCCCTTAATCGAGTTAAGGACATTCCCTTTTGTCTAGTTTGTTGAGTGTTTTTACCATAAATGGGATCGGTCTTGGATTTTGTCAAATGCTTTTCCTCCATCTTTCTAGGTGACCATATGATTTTTGTTCTTAATGCATATACCTTAATTGAATTCTGAGTGTTAAGCTAGTCTTGAATTCCTTGGATAAATTCTACTTGGTCATGGTATATAATCCTTTGTGTATGTTACTGAATTTGGTTTGCTAAAATTTGTTGAGGATTTTTGCAAATGTATTCAGGAGGGATATTGGTCTGTGTTCTCTGGTGATAACTTTGTCTGGATTTGGTATCAGAGTAACATTGTTCCCATACAGTAAGAATAATATTTTGCAAGAGTATATGAAGAGTTAGTACTTCTTTAAATGTTTGATAGAATTCATCAGTGAAGCCATCTGGTCCCGGGATTTTCTTTATGGGAATGTTTTAATTGACTAATTCAATTTCTTTGCTTGCTTTAGCTCTTTTCAGATTTTCTATTTGTGTATTACTTTTTACAATGTAGCAAAATATACACAGCAAAAATTTACAATTTAGCCCACTTTTTAGTGGCAATAGGTACATTCTTATTGTTGTGTGATTGTCACCATCCATATACAAAACAATTTCATCATCTGGACCGTACCCGTTAACCACTAACTCTCCATTCCCTGTGCCCCTCCAGCTCCTGGCAACCCCATTCCGCTTTCTGTCTCTATGCATTTGACTCCTCTAGGTATCTGATGTGAGTGGAATCATGCAGGATTTGTCCTTTGTGTCTGGCTTGTTTCACTTAGCATAATGTCCTCAAGATTCATCCATATTGTAGCATGTGTCAGAATGTCCTTTGTTTTTAAGGCTAATGTATCATTGTATGTATTTACTGTATACGGTTTATCCATTCATTCCTCAGTGGACATTTAGATCGCATTAGCCCTTTGACTACTGTCAATGCTGCTGTGAACTTGAGTATACAGATGTCTGTTCAAATCCTGCTTGCAGTTCTTTGGGGTACAGAACCTGAAGTGGAATTGCTGGGTCATGTGGTAATTCTGTGTTTAGCTTTTTGAGGGACTGACGTTCTCTTCTCCACAGTGGCTATACCTGTACCTTGACATCCCACCAGCAATGCACAAGAGCTCTGAATTCTCCACGCTCCTGCTAACACTTGTCATTTTCTATTATTTTGTTGTTGGTGTTTTTTCTTTTAATTAGCCATTTTAATGGGTGTGAAGTGATACTAGTGGTTTTACTTTGCATGTCTCTAATGATTAGTGATATTGATCATCTTTTTGTATTTTTTCACTTAGGTATTTCATGCAATTATTTTTTTTTTTAAAAGCAGCTGTATAAGGTAAAAAAAAAAAGAAAAAGAAAAAAAGATTCCCTTATTTTCCTTATTCTCCCCAAGAGCAATTACAGCTATCAGTTTCTTTTGTGTTTTTCAGAGATACTCTGAATTTTCATTCCTATATATGATTTCCATATCTTTTTTATTTTTTATTTATTTTTTTAATTTTTTATTTTTTAAATAAATAATGAGATAATATCCACATTGGTTTGACATATCAATTTTTCTTTTTCTTTTTGCTTTTTTTCCTTTTTTTAGAGACAGGGTCTTGCTCCCTCACCCAGGCTAGACTCTGGTGGTGCAATCACACAGCTTGCTGCAGCCTCGAACTCTTCAACAGAAAGTGGATTTTCTGTGTTCATCATGCATGCTGCAGATTTTCTACACGGGTGGAAAGTTATCCTCCTATTTTATCCAGCTATGTAGTCAGTTTGACAGTATGATCGGCACATTTAACAGCTCGCCTGCAGAACAGAATGAGGAGACAAATTGGAAGAAAGTGAAAGATTACCCAATTAAATTGAAATGTATTTATAGAAGTCTCTGATTGTTGGAGGGCCTGGCCCAAAATTCTTAGCAGAGGTAATAGTTCCAAATTAGGCATGTTTGGCTTCATGGAAGCCAGAAGCTCAGCATCGTGTGGTATCAGGCAGTGATTCTTCCTGCCACTCTGAGAACCGTATATACCCTGGTAGGGCACGGAGTGTCTCCTAATGAGCCACAGTAGGTGGTAGTGAATTTTTTACTTGGGGGTGTTAGGGCAGGGAAAAGTTCACAGCTCTGCAAGAACAAGAACTAGATCTCTCATTTATTTATTTATTTATTTAGGTCTTGCTCTGTCACCCAGGTCAGAATGCAGTGAAGTCATTACAACTCACTGCAACCTCAAATTCCTAGGCTCAAGCAGTCCTTATTCATCACCCTACTGAGTAGGTGAAACTACAGGTGTGCTAACCACACCTGGCTAATACTTTTACTTTTTTGTAGAGATGGGGTCTTGCTGTGTTGCCCAGGCCACTCTCAGACTTTTTGCTATCCTCCTGTCTCAGCCACCCAAGTGTTCCTCATTTTTACAAGAAGTATTTAGATGACAGATGATCTTTGAATTCTTTCCAGCTTATACTTTGTATAACCTTTTATATTTAAAAAAATTCAATTGTAAAATAACACAATGGTACAGACATGTCTTAATGGCCATTTATATAAAATAGAAGAGTTTTGGTTGACCCAGTGAAACAGTGGAATGATTAGAATAATTTTGTGTTAAAAAAGAGCTTAAAAATAATCTAGTTATAATAAATCTCCTCATTTGCCAGATAAAGAAATGTGAGGACTAGAGAATTTAGGGATTCATTCAGGCTAATACCAATTTATTTTATTTTATTTCATTTTATTTTATTTTAGAGACAGTCTCACTTCGTCACCCTTGGTAGACATGTCATGGCATTATAGTTCACAGCAATCTCCAGCTCTTGGGCTCAAGCGATTCTCTTGCCTCAGCCTCCCAAGTAGCTGGAACTATAGGCGCCCGCCACAACATCCAGCTGTTTTTAGAGACAGGTTCTCACTCTTGCTCAGGCTGGCATCGAACTTGTGAGCTCAGGGCAGTCCACCCACCTCGGCCTCCCAGAGTGTTAGGATCACAGGCATGAGCCACTGGGCCCGGCCTAACACTAATTTAAAGAAAAAGTTGAAACTAATACTTTATGCCTATGTCAAATGAAATATCGGATGCTGTGTGGTACACAGCCCAGCAATAAAAACTGCCTCTGGTTTATTTAATCCAAAAATAAATTTCCACTTGGCCAGATGGTTTGGTAAGTTAAACATCTATATACCATATAATCCAGCAATCCTAGGAGTATTTGCCTAAGGGAAATGGTATCATACGCCCCTAGGAAAACCTGTGTGTGAATGTTCATAGCAGCTTTTTATACTGAAAACTGGAAGTTACATCAGTGTCCATCAGCTTGTGAACGGATAACCAAATGTGGTACATCCATACAGAATGCTTTTTTTTCATTTTGAATCTCATTTATGATCCATTTGTCCTAGTGAGTCCTTTCTTTCTTCCTTTCCTTTAATTGTTGGGGATTCATGGAGGGAACAAGAAACCAGGTTACGCTGATTGCATTTGTTGGGTAAAGTCCCTCTTACAATCGTGTTTTGCCCCCAAAGGTGTGGCGCACACCCAGACCCCACCCCTCGCTCCTTCCCTCTCTCTGCTCTGCCCCTTCCCTCACCCCCACCATGTCATTAATTATCATTAATTGTCCTCATATCAAAATTGAGTACGTAGGAGTCATGCTTCTCCATTCTTGTGATGCTTTATAAGAATAATGTGTTCCACTTCCATCCAGGTTAATACAAAGGCTGTAAAGTCCCCATTTTTTTAATGGCTGAATAGTATTCCATAGTGTACATATACCACAGCTTGTTAATCCATTCCTGGGTTGGTGGGCATTTAGGCTGTTTCCACATTTTGGCAATTGTAAATTGAGCTGCAATAAACAGTGTAGTGCAAGTGTCCTTATGGTAAAAGGATTTTTTTCCTTCTGGGTAGATGCCCAGTAATGGGATTGCAGGATCAAATGGGAGGTCTAGCCTGAGTTCTTTGAGAGTTCTCCATACTTCCTTCCAAAAAGATTGTATTAGTTTGCAGTCCCACTATCAGTGTAAAAGTGTTCCCTTCTCTCCACATCCATGCCAGCATTTGCAGTTTTGAGATTTTTGTGATGTGGGCCATTCTCGCTTGGGTTAGATGGTATCTCAGGGTGGTTTTGCTTTGTATTTCTCTATAATATATAATTAGGGATGATGAGCATTTTTTCATATGTTTGTTAGCCATTTATCTGTCTTCTTTTGAGAAAGTTCTATTCATGTCTCTTGTCCATTGATATATGGGATTGTTGGCTTTTTTCATGTGGATGAATTTGATCCTAGTTATCCTAGTTATCAAGCTTTTATAGATAAAAAGATCCTAGTTATACATCCTAGTTATCAAGCTTTTATCTGACTCAAAATATGCAAATATCCAATATCCTTTCCCATTGTGTAGGTTGTCGATTTGCTTTGGTTGTTTTCTTCTTAGCTGTACAGAAGCTTTTCAGTTTAATTAAGTCCCATTTGTTTATTTTTATTGTTGTTGCAATTGCCAGGGCAGTCAAATTCATGAAGTCTTTCTCCAGGCCAATATCTTCCAGTGTTTTTCCTATGCTTTCTTTGAGGATTTTTATTGTTTCATGCCTTAAATGTAAGTCCTTTATTCATCTTGAATCAATTTTTGTGAGTGGAGAAAGGTGCGGGTCCAGTTTCAGTCTTTTACATGTGGATATCCAATTCTCCCAGCACCTTCTATTGAATAGGGAATCTTTTCCCCAAGATATGTTCTTGTTTTGTTTATCAAAGATTAGGTGATCATAAGATGCTAGTTTCATTTCCTAGTTTTCTATTCAATTCCAAATGTCTATGTCTCTATTTTTGTGCCAGTCCCATGCTGTCTTGACTACTATGGCTTTGTAGTACAGCCTAAAATCCTAGCCAATAGATTACAGTTTATCATCAAAAAAAATCATACATCATGATCAAGTAGGTTTCATCCCAGGGATGCAAGGCTGGTTTAACATATGCAAGTCCATAAATGTTATCTACCATATTAATAGAAGCAAAAACAAAGACCATATGATCCTCTCAATAGATGCAGAAAAAGCATTCAATAAAATCCAGCATCATTTTCTAATTAGAACACTGAAGAGTACAGGCATACATGGCACATTTCTGAAACTGATCGAAACTATCTATGACAAACACACAGCTAATATTGTACTGAATGGAGTAAAACTGAAAGCTGTTCCTCTTAGAACTGGAACCAGACAAGGTTTGTCCTCTGTCACCATTACTATTCAGCATAGTGCTGGAAGTTTTAGCCAATACAATTAGGCAAGACAAGGAAATAAAGGGCATCCAAATGGGGTCAGAGGAGGTCAAACTCTCCCTCTTTGCTGACGATATGATCTTATACTTAGAGAACCCCAAAGACTTAACCACAAGCCTCCTGGAAGTCATTAAAAAATACAATAATGTTTCCGGATATAAAATCAGTGCCCACAAGTCAGTTGCCTTTGTATACGACAATAACAGTCAAGATAAGAGGCTAATTAAGGACACAACTCCCTTCACCATAGCTTCAAAGAAAATGAAATACCTAGGAACATACCTAACAAAAGAGGTGAAAGACCTCTATAAAGAAAATTATGAAACCCTAAGAAAGGAAATAGCAGAGGATATTAACAAATGGAATAACATACCATGCACATGGCTGGGAAGAATTAACATTGTTGAAATGTCTATACTTCCCAAAGCAATATACAAATTCAATGCCATCCCTATTAAAATACCAACATTGTACTTTCAAGACTTGGAAAAAAAGATTCTGCATTTTCTATGGAACCAGAAAAAAACACATATAACAAAGGCAGTTCTTAGTAATAAAAACAAAGCTGGGGGCATCACAATACCAGATTTTAGGTTGTACTACAAAGCCATAGTGGTCAAGACAGCTTGTACTGGCACAAAAATAGAGACAAGACATTTGGAATCAAATAGAAAACCACGAAATGAAACTAACATTTTATAACCATCTAATTCTTGATAAACAAAACAAGAACATACCTTGGGGGAAAGACTCCTATTCAATAAATGGTACTGGGATAACTGGATATCCACATGTGAAAGAATGAAACTGGACCCACACCTTTCTCCACCACAACAATTGATTCAAGATGGATAAAGGACTTAAATTTAAGGCATGACACAAACAAAATCCTCAAAGAAAGCATAGGAAAAACACTGGAAGATATCAGCCTGGGGAAAGACTTCATGAAGAAGACTGCTATGGCAATTGCTACAACAAAAATAAACAAATGGTACTTAATTAAACTGAAAATCTTCTGTACAGCTAAGGAGACAACAACCAAAAGAAATAAACAACGTACACAATGGGAAAGGATATTTGCATATTTTGAATCAGACAAAAGCTTTATAGCTAGGATCTATAGAGAACTCAAATTAATCCACATGACAAAAGCAAATAATCCCATATATCAATGGGCAAGAGAAATGAATAGAACCTTCTCTAAAGAAGACAAATGAATGGCTAGCAAATATATGAAAAACTGCTCATCATTCCTAATTATTAGAGAAATGCAAATCAAAACCATCCTGAGATACCATCTAACCCCAGTGAGAATGGCCCACATCACAAAAATCTCAAAATTGCAGATGCAGTTGAGGATGTGGAGAGAAAGGAACACTTCTACACTGTTGGTGGGACTGTAAACTAATACAACCTTTTTGGAAGGAAGTATGGAGAACCCTCAAAGAACTCAAGCTAGACCTCCCATTTGATCCTGCAATCCCATTACTGGGCATCTATCCAGAAGGGAAAAAATCCTTTTACCATAAGGACACTTGCACTAGCCTATTTATTGCAGCTCAATTTAGAATCGCCAAAATGTGGAAATAGCCCAAATGCCCACCAACCCAGGTGTGGATGAACAAGCTGTGGTATATCTACACCATGGAATACTATTCAGCCATTAAAATAAAATGGAGACTTTACCTTCTCGGGGCAAGACAGGATTTACCAAACAAATGCAATCAGTGTAAAAAAAAAAAAATGGAGACTTTACAACCTTTGTATTAACCTGGATAAAAGTGGAACATATTATTCTTAGTAAAATCTCACACGAATTGAGAAGCATGAATCCTATATACTCAATTTTGATATGAGGACAATTAATGACAGTTAATGCCATGGTGGGGGTGGTGGAAGGGGAAAGCAGAGAGAGAAAGAAAGAGGGAGAGGTGGGGGAAAGGAAGAGCAGAGAGAGAGAAGGAGGGAGGTGTGTGAGGTCTTGGTGTGTGCCACACCTTTTGGGGGCAAGACACAATTGTAACAGGGACTTTACCTAAGAAATGCAATCAGTATAATCTGGTTTCTTGTACCCTCAATGAATCCTCAAGTGAAAAAAAAAAGACTTAGAATAAAGTATGGGGAAAACTCTTGATGATATCAGACTGGGGAAAGATTTTAAGGCAAAGACTTCAACAGCAATCACAACAACAATAAAAATTAACAAATGGGACTTAATTAAGCTGAAAAGCTTTTGAACAGCTAAGGACACAAGAAGTAAAGCTAAAAGGAAACCTGAAGAATAGGGAAAGATATTTGCAGAGTATGAATTTGACAAAGGGTTGATAACTAGAGGTCAAATCAATCAACAAAAATAAAGCAAACAATCCTATCTACCACTGGGCAAGAGACATGAACAGAACCTTCTCTGAGGAAGACAGGCAAATGTCTAACAAACACTCGAAAAAATGCTCATCATCCCTTATTATCAGAGAAATGCAAAGCAAAACCACCCTAAAATATCACCTAACCCCAGTAAGAACGGCTGATATCACAAAATCTGAAAGATGCAGATTCTGGCATGGATGTGGAGAGAAGGGAACACTATTACACTGTTGGGAGGACTACAAACTAATATAGTCTCTTTAGAAAGAAGTATGAAGAATCCTCAAAGCACTCAAATTAGACCTCCCATTTGGTCCTGCAATCCCATTACTAGTCATACCCAGAAGGAAAAAAAAATCATTTTACCAAAAGGACATTTGCACTAGATTGTCATCATAGCTCAATTTACAATTGTCAAAAGGCAGAAAGGACCTAAATGCCCATCAACCCAGTAATGGATGAACAAACAGTTGTGTATGTATATCACAGAATACTATCCAACCATTAAAAAGGATGGAGACTTTATATCTTTTGTATTAACCCAGATGGAGTTGAAATACATTCTTCTTAGTAAGGTATCATAAGAACAGAGAAAAAAAGTCAGTGTATTCACTACTATTATGAAGTCAATAGACTATTCACATAAAAGAAAAACTCAAATTAATTCAAAATGGGAGGAAGTGGGATGTGGGTGGAGGAGAGAGGAGAATAGAGAAGGTGATAGGTGTTCAAAGCTCTTTGTATGTAACAGTGTTTAAAATACATGTATTTGAAATTACTTTTGCCAGATCATTAACCACATTTTTCCTGGAATATTTACAATGGAATATGTCACCTCAGGCAAAGCAATCTGCATACCCTTAAAAATATGTTTTCTTGTTTTCTGCACTTACATTAACAATTAAGAAGACATTCAAATTAAATGTAACATTTGAAAATACGCATCATTAGTAATGAATTTTATTTCATAATTTAGCATTTGATTACTTCCTCAGTCATAAAAATGTTACTTTTTCTAAGGCAGATGTGGAGGTGAGCATGTATAAAAGAATTATTTGGGAGTCCATAACAGGATAAAACAGTTTTCAGTGTACTACTTCAATAGGTAATCTTGTTCAGCTAAAAAGAAAGAGAAAAAGTTGGATTGGCAAATTGAAGAAGCAATCCACCAAATTAACAGAAAAGAATTGCCATAGAAAATCATTTTTGGTATCAAGTATTACCAGACATTAAATACACCAGTAAATTTAGCTACATTCAAAGGGGGAATCTAGTACCAGAATCTCTCTAAATGTCATATTTTTTTTCCAGTTTTGCATTGCTTGACATCATTTTCACCACTCTGTTTAAAATAGCTTATTTTCAAATTTTAAAATGTTTAACATTCTAAATACATTAAAATTACTGTTAATGATATCAGGTGGTTTTGGAAAGCTCTCAAGATCTCTTAATATGAAGTCAAATCCTCGGCAGTTTGATTTTGGGACAAATGAACTAGCACACCTGTTCTCTTCATCTGAACCACCTTCCAGGAAGACATTGACAATGTGACTTATTTCAGTTCCACCCGGTTCCCTCTGTCTTAACTGTTTCTTTCATGTGAATCAGTCTTTTCATTAATTTGTTGAATCATCTAAAATACATCTGCTAATCTGACACCCTTTGCCAAAATGTATGAAACACCCCATTTATTTGCGTTGATTACACATAGAAAGGTAGCTAATTTTAAATATTTCTTTTGGTTCATAGATCAATAGATTGATCAGCCATAATAGATCAGCCCCAAGGAAGTTTCTTTTTACAACATTAGACATGAAAGAGTTTTTCCTTGCCTACTTTTTTGATCAATACAATGATTTTTATAGGACAACTAGAAACACATTGTTTAAAACATCTCCTAGAGTTCAAAATGACCAATTTGAAAACTCTAGCCAAATGTCATCCATCCAATGTATTTTATGTATTCCTACCTGCTGAAGTAATATATTGGCCAAAGTGGTAAGTTATTTTTAAAAAAGCAAAGGGAATTGTAAGTCTATGTTCAAAAAAATATTAATTTTCTAGACATTTCTTTGCTTTTAGTAAAACTCAGAATTTGAAAGCAGTATCATATGAAACTTACTTTATTAGCATTTTTTCTTTATACTGAACACCAGAAATTGGCTTAACTTTCTATTAGAAGAACTAACATAGATAAAATCATCCTGTAAGCATAAACATATTATATTCTGAGAATCATAGCTCTTTTATCTATTCTTGCTCATGTGAGCTAGCACACTTGCTTTTGCCTTTTCTCCTTCCTAAGAAATAGATAATTGGTATAAAAGCATGCATTTTTCTGTGTCTCCAAATAGTTTTCACTGTTTATAATAATTTATTCAAGCATTGTATAATTTGTTTCCAAATCTTGAATTTATAGAGAAACATTATGCCCCAATTAATTGCCAAAGCCACATGAAGTACATAAATATACTCTCTTATTGCTAGTTTACCTTGTAGTTTGGTTGCTTTAAAATACCTACCCTTTACACTTAGGCTTAAAACCAAAATGGAGAAAAACAAAGACCATGAATGCCATTCTGCCTATATTCCTACTGGCCTGTGTGCTCTCTTTTTATAGATGATGTTTCTTCCTTAATTAGTTGGATCACCTATACTACACCTGCTAGCCTGACTGCCCTTATAAATGGCCATATTTTGATTAGGTCCTCATTTTGTTTGCTTAATATTTTCTGCATTCTGATTCCTTGTTATTTGTCTCTTTACCTTAATCAAATGTCAGCCTTTTTCTTCCTCTCACTCTCAAGTTCCCTTCCCTTTTCTTGTCATGGTTACAAATGTAAGCAACTCATACCATTATAGTGTTGATATAGTTTTTAACCACTATACTTAGGACTATAAATCAATTTGGAAGTTATTTAAAATTGCTTTTGTCAATTGGTTATTTCCAAATGTATACCATGGAAGATATAGGTAAGATTGGTTGAAAAGCTGATAAAGCTTTAGGACAAAGTCCAAGCCCAGAATTGCTTTTGTGTCTTACATATTTTTTCTTAATGCTAAATTTCTATTCCTTAAAATAGGAAACTTTATTCTTCAGTTCATCATAAGATCCAGTCTACTCTATTGTCTTATATCAACATTAGTTTTCATATTTATAGCCCTCCAGGCCTCTGTAGACATTTAAGTTTGCAAGTCTCTGAGTCAGAAGATTCCCAAGGTTGCATAGAGTCACAGTTTCTATTTTACATTATATTCAATTCTATAACTTATTTGTTATTAAACATTACACTATGAAACCAAAATATAAGGACTTTTAATGTGGACAAACAATATAAGTCCCATTAGCCTACAAGGGGAGCATTGAATGATCTCGTTTAATTTGTGGAAAGTTGGAGAGCAGAAACTCGGCAAATGAAATTAAGTGTTATGCCTCATTGAATGATCTTAGAGCGCTCCAAGGGGACATCCAAGTTCTAGTATACAGCAAATAATGGGCAGAGCCTTTAATTTAGCTGTGATTTTGAAATGGTTAGTTGGCAAAAGATACTGAAAAGAAGGATGCAAATGATCTCACCCTGCAGGATGCTGAGAAGTGTCCAGATCAATGTGGCTTTCAAGAAGTCAAACAAATAAAAATATGCTTGAATTTATTTTTACTTTCCATTAACTGCTCAATTTCTGTTTTCTGTATCTCCTCCAAAAAAGTTACATTTATACTTTGGTAAGATTCTTAATCAGACTTTACCTCTGAAGAAGTTCACTGATAACTTTTTGAAATTGATAATTATATGACATCTTCTGCTCTAACATAACTTTGGAACATTTGCTGATTTTTGTAAATCAGAAATTTGGGGGAATACTGAAGTATATGTCACTTTCACTCAGTTCTTTAAAAATTCAGTCTTAAAATCATATGCAAGTGAAGGGCAGGTGTGAGGCAGAAGATTCCAGTGGGGCAAAGTAAAGGAGACAGATGGGTCTCCAGGTGAAACCTGCAGCTACTTGCACACTCTCTCCAGTTTCTGTTTACTGCAACTATTACAGAGTTTACACTTAAAGATTTTATTTTATATTGACTTTTTCTGTGAAAGTTATTTTAAAAACTCCCCAAATATTTTGTTAATCTAGTATTTTAAGAGATGGCAACAATTTGAATGCTATAGCAACAGCGATTATCTAATATTTCCTAAAAAGATAGTCATGACTATTTTTAAGCATAAAAGCTGGCCCTAGCGGGGAGGAGCCAAGATGGAGGTCTGTAGCCAGCTTTCTGCAGAGGCTCCCATCCAGAAGGAGAGTTAAAGGACAGAGAGTTAGCAAGAAAGCCAATGGTTTGGATCTGAGCCAAAAGAGAAGGTCAAAGAATGCACATCAACCCTGCTGGAGCGACCTGCAACCCCAAGGATATAAACAAAAGGTACAGAACACATTGACAAGTGGACGGAGTCCCCTCCCCCATGAGAATGGCTCACAGTATACTCCATACCTCCATACAAACAAGCAAGCAGAGTTCTGACATCCTCCCATCTCCCATGGGGTAGAGACCCTCTAAAAACCTTTCCTCCCTTCCCTACTAGGGTGCCACAGCACACTTCTGCCAGGCATAAAACTGTATAAAACTGTATATATTCTCTCCCTGCAAGTTTGAACTCCTGCACTCCCCTCCACTCTCACCCTGAGGTCTGGAAGTTTGTCCCCAATGGAGTCCATATTCTTGGACATTTTCTCAAGTGTTATGGATGGGGCACGGACTGTTGGTGATCTGTGCTAATCTTTCAGCTTGGGAGTGGTGAGAGGAAAGTGAGCCGAGAGCCGGCTGAGTTGGAGAGATGGTTTCCTGAGGTTCAGAGCGGCAGCCGCAGTGGCGGGAAACAATGGCAGTGGGGCTTGCAACCTGGCGATGTTTTGAGGAGACACTCCAAGTCTCTTGGGTGGCCAGGGGAAGCCAGGCAGCTTTTCTGGTGGCAGCTACTGTCAAAGCGGACCTGCGGCAGAGGCACAGGACTTGGGAGTGAAGGGTATACCTGAGGTGGTACCAGCTGGGGCGGAGCATGGGGGATTAGAATAAATGCGCTGAGAAAGCCAGGCAGAGGCAGCTTTACTCTGCTTTAGACGAACCTGGCCCTCAGGGGTTGTAAGCTGAGACAAAGGTCTGGAACTCACAGACTGAGTTAGACCTATTTGCAGCCCAACATCTGATTCACAGAGGAAAAATTGTGCGAACTTGTTCTGTTCTATCAGCAACATCAATCAGGGACAGGGCTGGAACTGAGTGAATCGCCCCAGCCCCATAAAGTACCCAGGTTGTCAGGCCTCACCTCCCCCTGCCAAACAGTAACAGAGACTGGTGGACAGGCTGAAGAGCCACAGACCCCCCCCCCTT
>CAUYRH010123576.1:0-14707 GCA_963574655.1 Perodicticus potto
AGGTGCCACCCTAGTTTTGAGTCTTTATTCAAATTTCTGGGGAACAGGAAAAATCCAATTTCACACCCTGTAAATGCAGATGGGTCATGTGAAAAAACTCCTGGCTTAAAAAAAAATGAATCCAGCCCTTACTAGAGTAGAGCATGAACTCCAGCTTCTGTCAGTTCCCTCTTAGAGGTCAGGGCCGGCAAACACTTTCCTGCCTGAGGTTCGTATTGCCCTAACTCTGGCTGTGAAGTCACATCTTTAGGCCAGAATCCCGTGAAATAATTTCTGACTCACGTCGGTTTCCCTTAGAACTTTTGCTGGAGCTAGTCCAGAGGCTCAGAAGACTAACAGATGAGTATTTTTTTTTGTTTGTTTGTTTGAGAGAGAACCTCAAGCTGTCACCCTGGGTAGAGTGCCGTGGCATCACAGCTCACAGCAACCTCTAATTCCTGGGCTCAAGTGAGTCTCTTGCCTCCGCCTCCCAAGTAGCTGGGACTACAGGCGCCCGCCACAACGCCTGGCCATTTTTTGATTGCAGCCGTCATTGTTGTTTGGCGGGCCCGGGCTGGATTCGAACCCGCCAGCTCAGGTGTATGTGGCTGGCGCCTTATCCCGTTGAGCCACAGGTGCCGAGCCACTAGGGAGTATTTTGAAATGTGTCCCTTAAAAGTTGGGAAACACATAGGACTGGTGATTCTCCCACATCTGAGAAAACTAAGGGAAGCTGTGGTAGCCTAGAAGAGGGGCTGTGTTGGGTGGCTCTCCTCTTTAAGCTTGGGTGTGACAATTCCCTGAGAACTTTACTGGTAAAAGGTAAGTTATCTTAGGCTCTGCCCACCGGGTCCTGGAAGGATACCAGCAACAAGAAACTGGAAGAGAATGTCCGATTTTTAGGGGTTGAAGAAAGTGACCACCAGAAGAGAGATGCATCAGCTTTGGTCAAAGGGAACTGCAGGACAGAGGTCCCTAGCAATATCAAGCTCCAGAGAGGAAGAAGCAGCTTCAGCCATTTGCCAAGCCGAGACACTGAGTCTACCAGCCAAGTAAGAGCTGTCCTGCTGCCTTTCTCCTCCCTCCTCCAGAAAATGCTGAAGGAGGCAAGCAAAGAGGACAGAAACTGGTCTCCAAAGGCAGTGACATCCACAGCTACAGGCCTGAGCTGACAGAAGGGGAGAAGTCCCGCTTTAGAATGAAGGTTGAAAGGATTGATTAATATTGAAGACTGGACCTTCCATTACTAGTTGAGACTGTTGATGCCTCACAGTGAGGACTTACTGTTGGCCTACAATGGCCCAAAACTCATTGACCTGTTATGTATTCATCCGATGGCCTAGGGAAAGCTTCCTTGAGTGAAAAAAGCTTAAAGTAGAAGCAGGAGACCACAGTCACAGTCACAGTTACATTTTGGTTTGTCATGAGTCACGTTTGTTTAGCAAGCCATTTGCTAATACAGCTGTGTTTTGAGCATCACAACCCCTTGGCAGATTTAACTTAGTGTTTGCAAAGTGGTAGGTTAATTATGACTTTTCTCCTAATATGAAAGAACGTGATCTGATGCCTAGCATATCACAAATGCTCAGTAAAGCTAATTTAAACTGAATAGGGATTTTCTGAGTTACTGAGAGAAACTATGGAATATTTTTTTCTAGAATTACTTTAAAATGAGAAAATTTGAATATAAATGTACATGTGTTTTACCAGTTCAGACCTTTGGGTTTAGTTGGCCTATTTTCATGATGGATTTGAGGCTCATTTATATAGGTTTAGACGGGCCTTGAAGCAAAGGGGTGATATGGGGCAAAAGAGCTCTCATGGCTCTTTCCAAATGAAAAAATTGTTTTTAGAAGATTGCAGACCTACACCACCCTTTAGTCTCCACCCTCTCTGAAGCCTCACTTTGACTAGCTGGGTTGAGTTGAGTCAGCATGTGAATAAGCTTTAGATTACCTCTGCGTCAACTCCGAATTATGGTACTGCTTTTGTCAAATGCCTTTAATGGTGGAAATAGTGGAAAATAGGGATATAAAAGTGAGCACTTTAATAGTCTCAGATGTCTTATTTTTTAATTTTTTTTAATAGCCCCTCATCAGTCAACTTGAGTGACGCCTTATTTTTGCCTTTAGTTCTTTATGACTTTCAAGGAAATTTGTTAGGTTTTTAAGTGATAGCTGGAATCTTATCCTAAGTAAGTCTATGAGAGTGTAAAATGTAATGAGACTGTGGCTCAATAGTTTTATTTAACATGCAGTGAGAATGAACCATATATCATATACCAAAAAGCTTTATCTTAATCTTTGAGAGTCTTGTACTTCTATCTTAAGTGACAGTTGCTCTGTGAAAGAGAGAAAAAAATGCTAAATAATGGCATACTAGTTCACCATGTTCACCATTTTAGTTCTCCCCTCCTGCTGTTTTTTAAACATTGTTTTCTATTTCTATTTCCTACAGACCAAGAAGCTTAGAAAATCATCCGAAGTCCATGACCATGGTAGGTCATCGAGAGTGTTATATTTCCTTGTAATTTGTCAATAATACAAGATTAAATATGAGTTCCTGAAGTAACATTTCTATAATGTTCAGCCTAGCCTTCTTCTCTGCACTGACGTGAGAGCCTCTCCTTGCCTCTATCCCACATTGTTGTCCTGTGCTTGGAAGCTCCATCCTCTGAGCTTGTGCTGGTCCCCTTAACTCCATCCCTGCTGCTACTGCTTCGTTTCAAGCCCTTGTCGTTTTTCTTTCCTTCTTTCTTTTTTTTTTTTTTTGAGACAGATTCTTACTATGTTGCCCTCGGTAGAGTCCGGTGACATCACAGCACACAGCAACCTCCAACTCTTTGGCTTAAGAGATTCTCTTGCCTCAGCCTCCCAAGTAACTGGGACTATAGGCCCTGCTATAACGCCCTGCCATTTTTTTTGTTGCAGTTGTTTAGCTGGCCCGGACATGGTTCAAACCTGCCACCCTTGGTGTATGTAACTGGCGCCATAACCACTGTACTACGGGCACCAAGCCGCCCTTGTCATTTTTCATATGACCTAATGCAGTCACCTCCTAATTGGCGTTTCTGCCTCTGTTTGGCTGAACTTCATTCAGAAGTTCATTCCTCTGCAGAGTAGACAGTGATCTCTCAAAAGCAAAAACCCTGCATAAAACCCTTAGTTGGCTTCTAGTCCCATTCTGGATCAAATCCCAACTTCTTAGCATGACATATAAGGTCCTCTGTGATCTAGTTCTTGTCTTCCTATCCAATGTTATCATTCACTGCTTTGTCCTCATACACATCAGCCGTGTCTAACCACTTTCAGTTTTCTAAACATGCTATGTTCTTTCTTTCTTAAATTTTTTGTCGACATTATAATTGTACATATTTATGGAGTACAGAGTGATTTTGATGCATGTATATAATGTGTGATGATCAAATGAGGGTAATTAGCAAATTCACCACTTCAGACATTTATCATTTCCTGTGTCATTCAAAATGTTTTAACTATTTGAAAATATACAATAAATTATTGTTAATTGTAGTCACCCTATAGTGCCAGAGAACACTAGAATATATTCCTCCTGTCTAGATGTAATTTTGTGTCTATTAGCCAAACTCTCCTTACCCACTCCTCCCCCTCCCCTTCTCAGCCTGTAATAGCCACACTTCTGCTCTCTACTTCTGAGCATGCTGTGCTATTCCTGTGCCTTCCTGTTATTGCCCATGCAGCTTCTCCCACCTGGTATGTTCTTCCTCAACTTCTTTTCCCACATACTTCATTTCCACCTCACACTTACCTACCAGTTCAAGCCCATCTCCTCTAAAGCCTTTCCGGCCCTGTCTCCCGGATGGAACTGACTTGTTTCCTCACACATGTTCACACTGTACCCTCTGATATAATAGCTCCTATAACATGTCATTTCAACTGTCCTCTTCCATGTCTCGTGACTTGATTAGAACTCTTTTAGTACAGGAATTGTCTCATTCATTTTGGCATCCCCAAACACCTATTATAGGTACTAAAAATCGTGAGTCACTACAGAAATTCTGAGTGGACTGATGTATTACAGTCCATTATTTTACTTCCAAGAAACACAGTTAGCAGCATCCTTTCTGATTCACCCATGCATGTTTCAACTTGCTTGGTTTATCAGTTTTTGCTGGGAGGGCTTAATATGTTTCCATCTGTGTAGATTTTATGTTTCTTGATTTTTGTGTATCTCAAAACTTTCATAATGACCCATGTGTTATTAGAAGTGAATGGTCGTTACGCTTGAGACCCAGGACCAATGTTGGAGTTATACCAAATAGAAGATGCAACTGCTGCCGCCTCTGTCCCAGCCTAGGCCGTGGGTGTATATTTATAAAGATTATGGCCAATTTAGGACATAGCTTTGGGGAGAAGGGAATAATCAATAGGACATGTCACTATACGCCCTGAGATCATGTTTCTAATAGCTGATTTATGAGGGTACCTTAATACTATCAATTTTTAATTATACTGTGCTGGCAATCACTTCATAAATTATTCATATTCTTGCTTCTGTTCCTTTTCTACATTCTGCTAGCCACCGACAAAACCAAGCAAGATGAAATTCAACCAACTTTGTTCCTTATAGTTTTCCTTGGTGGAAGAAAGTTTGAAACAAACAAAAATACTAGTTAAAATATGGAATTGGTATTATTTGTGGAGTTCATCTAACTATAAGCTTTCTTCACATTCCTTTTCCATATGTAATTTAAAATTGGCTGTTTGGGAGTTCTGTCACTGAGTGCCAGTCTTTCCCCAAAATTTACGAAACATTTTTGCTTTCAGTTTTAGATGCCAGATATTATAGAAGGAAGTAGAAATGATTTAGAGTAAACAAGAGTGACGATTGAACATTAATCATTATTGTCAACTATTCTGGCAAGAGTCATTACTAAGTATACTAAAGCGATCCATATAGATGATATGTTAAAATCTGCATAAATGGTGAAGTTTTAGATTCCAAAAAATGTAATTATTGTTCTTACAATTTATTCCTATAAACAATCAAAACGATTCTACTTGCACATCAGCAGATGAATACAGTGGCTTCTTTTCAAAGTATTCTCACACAGTGCCACTTCCATATAATCAGGACTTTAATGACACAAAAACATACTCATGGATTTCATTTCAACTTTTTGTTTTCCCTGAAGGACATCATTTTTTGCTCTAGGTAGGCAGCCTCTTTCTACTACTAGCCAAATTTAAAAAACACTAACTCTGGGCTCGGCGCCTGTGGCTCAGCGGGCTAAGGCACCAACCACGTACACCTGAGCTGGTGGGTTCGAATCCAGCCCAGACCTGCCAAACAACAATGATGGCTGCAACCAAAAAATGGCCGGGCCTTGTGGCGGGCGCCTGTAGTCCCAGCTACTTGGGAGGTAGAGACAGGAGACTTGCTTGAGCCCAGGAATTGGAGGTTGTTGTGAGCTGTGATGCCACCGCACTCTACCCATGGTGACAGCTTGAGGCTCTGTCTCAAAAAAAAAAAACACTAACTCTGAAATCCTTTGGAATTAAAACCCAGATGAAAGGAGAGGACCGGTCTCTTAAGACCTAACTGTAGTAATGTCCACCTTAACATAGTTTGTTTATTTATTAAATTAAAAAAAAATTTTTTTTTGGCTTGGCGCCTGTGGCTCAACGGGCTAAGGTGCCAGCCACGTACACCTGAGCTGGCGGGTTCGAATCCAGCCCGGGCCCGCCAAACAACAACGACAGCTGCAACCAAAGAAATGGCCAGGCGTTTCTTAAGGCTCTGTCTCAAAAAAAATTTTTTTTTTTTTTGAGACAGTCTCAAGCTGTCACCCTGGGTAGAGTGCTGTGGCATCACAGCTCACAGCAACCTCAAACTCTTGGGCTTAAGCGATTCTCTTGCCTCAGCCTCCCAAGTAGCTGGGACTACAGGTGCCCATCACAATGCCTGGCTATTTTGTTGTTTGACATTGGAGTTGTCATTGTTTTTTGGTTTTTTTTTTTTTTTTTTTGGCCAGCCTGGGCTGGGTTTGAACCTGCCAGCCCTGGTGTATGTGGCTGGCACCCTACCCACTGAGCTACCAGCACCACCCAACCTTAACATAGTTTTGGGAATTACTTCTGAATTTAAGCAAAGGAGCTAGAGACAGATGATTTTGTGAGATGCATCAGAAATCTAAATGTATATAACAGACTTATTTTCTTTTTATTAAATCTTGGAATCAGGCTGATCAAAATATACTTTGAGTGGAAGGCAATTATTTTATCTCATCAAAGTTAGTTTTGCATTTAAATTAGTCAGGTATACAAGAGGAAAATATATGTAGAGTATATATCTGGTCCTGAAGGAAGAGCTGCATAAACAAAAAGTATTATTATCATTGTTATTTTTGTTGAAAAAATTTGTATGACAGGTCTTATATGAATTTTGAAACATAAAATTTGTTAATTTCTCAAATTCAAAACATTGGAACATAACTTATGACAAATTCAACCATGACAAACACATAATGAGTTGCAGCTATAATAGTGTTTTATTTTAGAAAAGTAGGCATTGAAAGCTTTGGAAAGTTACTTGAGTTTTTAAAAGACTCATTATTATTGTGGTAATAGTAGTTTTATGGGATGCTGCAGAGAAAATTAAAATGTGGTATGAAAAGGACAGTTATTAAGATAAAGATGGCTGATGCAGTGTCTGGAATCTGTACAGAAATGTGATGAAACAGGTGGAAAGGAAGCATTAATACAGGTGGTCCTGTATGGGATGAATAAGTGCTATATTCAACATGTGTATCATGTTGAATGATGGCTATGGCTATGTGAATAAGTGCTGTATTCAACATGTGTATCATGAGACAGTCATGCTCTTTTACCTAGAGGTTGTCTCAAAATGAATGTGCCTCCCTTGTCATATGGCTCAAGGATGCAGAGTCTAAGCCAGGTTTGCTTTCAATAAACATTTAATGACTTTCGACACACCATGTAACAGGGGTATGTCAGATGCCAAGAATACAAAGAAAAATGAGGTGAAGTTCACATAAGCTTTTGGGGGAGATAGGGAAGTAAACTCTTCTAGAACAGTGACAGGTGTAACTATAAGAGGAAATGGCCCTGGACCATGTGAGAAAACCTCAGGGGGGATTTTACAGAAATGATGATATCTGAGCTAGATCTTCACCACTGACTAGGTCCTCCCAGACAGAAGGGGAAAGCAAGCGGGTGGCGCCTGTGGCTCAGTGGGTAGGGTGCTGGCCCCATATACCAAGGATGGTGGGTTCAAACCCAGCCCCGGCCAAACTGCAACAAAAAATAGCCAGGCGTTGTGGCGGGCACCTGTGGTCCCAGCTACTCAGGGGGTTGAGGCAAGAGAATCGCCTAAGCCCAGGAGTTGGAAGTTGCTGTGAGCTGTGTGATGCCACGGCACTCTACCGAGGGTGATGGGGTGAGACTCTGTATCTACCAAAAAAAAAAAAAAAAAAAGGAAAGAAAAGAAGAGGAAAGCAAGAGAACATTCACAGCAAGGAGGCTGGAGTACCTTGTTATATTCCCTGAACTACAAATAATGTCTAAATTCTGCAGGGCAGGAGACAAAAATGATCCTGAAATTTATTAGATATGCTAGGAAATTTGAACTTTTATCTTGATGAGGTTTCAGTCTGTCACCCAGGCTGGAGTACCGTGGCCTGATCTTAGCTCACTGCAGCCTTCAACTCCTGGGCTCAAGTGATCCTCCCGCCTCAGCCTCCCGAGTATTCTGCATACCACCATGCCTGACTATTTTTTCCCCCATTTTTTTTTTAGCAATGAGGATCTCACTATAGTGTCCCGGTTGGTCTCGGGCTGCTGGGCTCAAGCAATTCTCCCAACTTTGCCTCCCAAGTAGCTATGCTTATAGGTGTGATCCACCACACCCAGATGGTTAATTTAAAAATTAACCAATTTTTAAAGGCTTCATGATATTTCACAGAGTACAAATATAATAATTCATTAAATTCTAATTTATGGACAGGTTTTTCAAGTCTTTACTCCATAGTCATCTTTCATTGCCTTTCCTGCACTAGTCCCAAACTATTTATGTGCCTTTGCCCATATTGCTTCCTTTTTCTGGAATGCCACTAAATGTTCTCCCTTCTCCACCTTCACCATCCAATTTATCATATTTAAAACTTTTGTATCCTTCAAAACCTAATGCAGGCATCACCCTCACCCTCATTTTGAAAGTAACGTGTCTCTCCTCTATTTTATCTGGGACCTTTTAGCACATTCTTCCCTAAATTATAAGGCATGAGAGACAGTAGGGAGCAAAAAGAGCACACAACATGGAATCATAAGATTTAGATCCAGGTCGCAGCACCTCTGTACTAGCTGTTTCGAAAAACTGAATTCATAGTTACTCTAGTTTAAGAACAATTATAGAACTGTGATAAGACAAAAGAGTGTAAATATTTTGTAAGTTATGTCCATCTTTAAAAGATTAACATTTTCCCATATAAATGCAACTGCTGGTATGAGTGAGAAATCTATAACTCAACCCTAGCAGATTGAGTCTGAAAAACTTACAAAGGACTTTGGGAATTGATATGAATTTATGATCACACCTCAGGGGTAAGGTATGAGACTGGACAAGTTATTTCTGTTTTTAGCAAGGGTAAACTGGCATGAAGAACAATTAGAATTTGTTTTTATAAAAATTCCAGTGAGAGCAATATGGTAAAAATTCAATACTATAATTCATTGGGGGATACTTATCACAGATGGGTCAAGGGCCAAAGAAGGTGTTATGAGAAAAGAATTTCAAAGGCTTCACAGCTCAACTACTCTGCTGAGGCGTTCCTCTGTTTATTTGGATGAGGAGGATTTATCCCTAATGAAAAAGCTTTGGTAACTGGAAGAATAGGTACAAAAGCTATAGTACATAAATATATGAGGAGTTATTATGACTACCGTATCTTTTAATCTACTCTTTTATTGAGAAATAACTTATATACTATAAAATTTACCTATTGCTAGCATACAACTCAATGATTTTTGGTACATTGAGAGTCATGCAATAATTACCACAGTCTAGTTTTAGAATACTTCCATCGTCTTCACCCAAAATCTCCTGTGTCCCGTTTTCTATCCGCTCAGTCACTGCTACCCACTGCTTCTCAAGGATTCTGGCCAGTCTTGTTCTTGGGGAACATGAAAGACAAGGATTAGCAGGATGAACTGTGATCACCTGCTATGTCTGAGCTCAGGCAGTTGGTGTACTACTTGGTAGAGTTTTAGTATTCTGCTGTCATCTGCTGTGATCTGTCAAGTTTTTGTTTTGTTTTTGAGACAGAGTCTCACCCTGTCACCTGGACTGGAGTGCAGTAGCATCATCAAAGTTCATGGTAACGTCTAACACCTGGGCTCAATTGACTTTCCTACCTCAGCTTCCTGAGCAGCTGGGATTACAGGCATCCACCATCATGCCCAGCTGATTTTTCTGTATTGTTTTTTTGTTTTGTTTGTTTGAATCCGCCACCTCCAGCATATGGGGCTGGGGCCCTACTGCTTTGAGCCACAGGCGCCGCCCCCATAAAACAAAACAAAACAAAACAAAAGCTTTTAAGCTTATACTCAGGCTTCTATCAAGTTTTTGTAGGGGCTAGCTAGCAAGTTAGATCAGAATTTAACAGAGACCACCACCCCTTTGAAGGTGGTACACATCTTTACCATGCCCTGAGATGCAGTTGTGTTTTTAATTCATTATCTTGGCTAGGGAGGAGAATCATGGTAGTAATTTCAGAATCTTTTATTTGGCCTTTTGTACTTTCATTAGCTCTTATCCCAACAGGGTCAAGGAATCAATGTGACAATTACTTCAACCATCAGATATGTCCATTCATCTTGTCTGTACCTTTGAGGACCAGGTGCGCATGGGTCTAATGACCTGAAGGACCCACTGTTAGTGGATCTGGGATGGACTCCATCTATTACCTGGTCCCCATATACTCCTACTCTAAAAGAGGGCCATGTGGGCACTTTGGGTCCTGAACATAATGTCAATTCTGATTTGTGCCCAACAATTCCCCAAATGGTCTAGGGGCTCCCCTTTCCACAATGCGTGATTACTGTGTGTAAATGGCCGTAGAGCCCTTTGAGGAAAAATGGGTAACTACCGAATGGAAATTGTTATGGTGTTTCAATGCGCTTCATCATATGAACTTGATTTTTGTTTTAGTTCTGGGATTGAGCATTGGCTCAGGCCCAGCTGAGTAAAGGATCTGGATTAGACCATTCCAGCTACTATAACAAAATACCTGAGACTGGATAATTAATAAAGAAGAGAAATTTATTTCTCACAGCCTGGAGTCTAGAAGTCCAAGGTCACGGTGCCAAAAGATTTGGAGTATGGTGAAGGCTACTCTCTGCTTCCAAGATAGTGCCTTGCTGCTGCATCCTCCAGAGGGGATGGATACTGTGTCTTAATATGGCAGAAGGGACAGATGGACAAAAAGGGCCTAGTTAGATCACCACAGCCCTTTTATAAGATTTTCAATCCCATTCACGAGGGCTCTGGCCTCATGACTTAATCACCTCTTAAAAGCCTCAGTTCTTAATATTATTGCATTGGGGTTTAAGATTCTTTCAACATGTTCATTTTAAGGGACACAGTCAGACAATAGCAGGATCATAACTTGTTATTGGGATGACTGTCCTCAGCCCCCGAACTGTCTTGATTTCTTTAATTGTATAAATAGACCAACATTCTTGTTTGGTACCTATTTTGCAAATATGAGCATGCTTTATCAACTATTATTAACACCATAGTTTTCTGGGGGCTGCTGCCCCTGCCCATCCCCCATCGTCTCTCTCCTACTCTCATTCTGTAGCTCATTGAGGTCATTATGCCCACCTTGTTTCTCACAGTTTAATGGTGCCACTTGGCCTCCATTCTCATCCTCTCATCCCCATTGTTGTCAGCCCAGTTCCACAACAGCATCTCTTGCCCTGAACCTGACCTCCAGAGCACAGCTGGCCACTGATCTGCTCAGCCTTTCTCACCAGCACACTCAATCCACTTCACTTTGGTAAATGGAGTGTTCTCCCCTCTCACAGAATGTAAGCAGGTGGTTCTTCCAGCCTTACGTAGTACACTTATCCCTTGGTATCAAGGGGGATGGGTTTCAGGAATGCCCATGAATACCCAAATCCATGGATGCTCAAGTTCCTTTCATAAACTGGTGTACTATTTGTATATAACCTATGTACATCCTCTTGTATACTCCAAGTCATCTCTAGGTTACTTGTAATACCTAAAACAACATAAATGCCATGTAAATAGTTGTTATACCATATTTTTTATTGTTGTTATTTTTATTTACTTATTCTTGAATATTTTCAACCCATGATTGTGGATGCAGAACACGGGATATGGAAGGCCGATTATAAGCATTCTAGCAGGCCTACATTCAGGGGCCAGGCAATGGAGAAGACGAGGCTGCTGAGATGGGAGGAAAACCAGGAGACTAGGGTGTCCATTGAGCATAGAAAGACAATTGCTCAAGAATGGGAAGAGGGGAGGTTCAGATGAGGGCCATCAGATTTAGCTAGTTTTAATGGAGCATTACAAAAATAAATAAGAGCCTAATTGAAATAGACTAAGAAGGAATTGGAGAGGTGAAATAGTGATGTTTTACTTAGCTTGGGAGCAGAGAAATGAGACTTGCTAGAGAGGAACAGAGGCCACAGAACAGTTTTTGTTTGTTTGTTTGTTTTTCTTTTTTGAGACAGAGCCTCAAGCTGTCACTCTGGGTAGAGTGCCCTGGCATCATACCTCATAGCAACCTCCAACTCCTGGGCTCAAGTGATTCTCCTGCCTCTGCCTCCCAAGTAGCTGGGACTACAGGCTCCCGCCACAATGCCCAGCTATTTTTTGGTTGCAGCCGTCATTGTTGTTTGGCGGGCCGGGCTGGATTCGAACCCACCTGCTCAGGTGTATGTGGCTGGCGCCTTAGCTGCTTGAGCCACAGGCACCGCGCCCAGTTTTGTTTTTTAAGACAGGCAATATTACAGTGTCCATTGATGGGAGCAATGAATTAGAGAAGTAGAAATTCATTGTGAGTTAGGGAAGAGGACCATTTTCAGAACCACACGTCCTTGAGCAGGAGATAGGATCTAAACCACAAATGGGGGTTGATAAGCCCATAAATATTGTTTTATTGTAACAGAAAGGAGGGCAGAGCCAGAATGTGCAGATGCAGGTAAGTCAGGGGTTATGTGGTTGTAATTTTGCCTCTTCTCTTCAATGAAGTATACACTGGGGTAGGACTGGAGGCCCCCATTCTCCATGAGGAGGGGGTTGGAGAACCAGCACTCTCTTTACTGTCCTTATTTCCTGTTTCCTTTTCCCACAGCTCCCCCTTTATATAAGAATCACAGTATATTTTTTCCTCAAGAGGTATAGTGTAACAAACCTAATTCTTTTTTTAGCCCTTGCTATGAGAAAGACCATTTAAGTCTTTGCTTGCAAAGTTACAATGAACATAGCTTTTGGGGAGGAGGGTTTGCTCAATGTCTTTTCATTTCTTATCAGGTCTACAATCAAACTTGGGTTCAAATTTATGGAGGAAAGATGTGACTGGGTAACAATACTATGCCTTTATTGATTCAACACATATTTACTGGGTGTCAGGCACTGTTCTGTAACATAAATCAAAGGCATAAAGACCCCTGCTGCAAGCTGTTCACAAGCAGGACCAGAGACAAACAGGAGACACACTGAACTATGTTGAGTGGGAAGGTAACAAGAAGTGCTATGAACAAGAGGAGAGTAGTGGAAACCAGAGAGCAGTGTGGGAGCAGAAGGGTTATGCTTTTAAAGCAAGAGGTCAGGGTGAGCCTCACTGAGAAGGTGACAGTTATGTGAAGATTTAAAGGACAGAAAGGAGTTCTTTGGCCACACAGTTGCCTGGGGCATACAAGAGGAACAGAATCCAGTGCATAATAAGCACATTGCTAAGGACGGGAGGGAAATCTTAGGTAATCACAAGGGAAAGAACTGCTAGCTCCAAATTCTAAGGGCATAAAATGACAAGTGGAGAATCAAAGGCAGATTTGCCTGAGCTGTATGAACAGGAGTAACCAGGATGTGGACTATTCCTGGAAAACAAATACCCTCAAGAGATAGGTACAGAGGCGAGAGTGAGAACGTGCAGAAAACACTAAGATAACTTAAATAAATCAGTAGATGGAATTCTTAATTTTTTAAATCAAGGATTAGAACCCAGTAGGTGAAGGGCTCTGGGTGGGCATGGAGGGAAAGCTGCTTTTGTGGGGAGAATGTGGAACAAAGTGATGCAGAATTGGTCAGCACTCTGATTAGGGTGAGCATTTTACTTCCCTGATCATAAGGCTACTGATTTTTTATACTAATTGGACTGTTGCACAGGTCTGTGTCTTCTGCTTATCCGTTTTTAATTTCACTAAGTTTGTCCTATCAGTAACATCCTAAGTAGACACACTTTTATTTGTTCCTGCTGCACCTTTAATAGCTGGTTGTCCAAAATTCAAGTCCCAAATCAAATCCATGAGTAACCATTTGATGACATCATTGGAGTGGAAGTCCCAGCTTAAGACTAAAGTATTCTCATAGGGTAGGAGGCCCAATGTACAAATTTCAATGACCCCTATAAAATCCTGCCCCTTAACTGACTGTTTGACTTTTTGAGTTGCTGTCTAGAAATGGTGGATGTTCTGCAAGACAAAGTTGTTGAGATTCTAAAGGCCCCTGCCCAAGGTACCTGGAGGCAAGTGTCACCATTCCTCATAACTTTCCCCAAAGTGCTGAGCCTCTGATAAGTTACATCTTGACTTGCCCCAAGGCACAAGCCCCACCTTTAAAAGGCCAAGATCTCTGTTAGTCAGGAAGATGGATTTGAGGCAGCTTCTCCTGTTTTGCTGTCAAGACAAACATCATATAAACAATTATTTTCTTCCTTGGCAATCCTTGTCTGAATAACTGGATCGTTGTACAACAAGCAACTGGCTCTACACCAAAACCCCCTTGCAGTTTCACAACCATAGGTTCAGGCTATGTCTAAATATCTCCTAAGAACTGGTGAGACACACCTACCAGGAATCTCTTTAACACAAGGAATGAGAAGTCCTTCTCATCAGAAATCAGTCCTCTAAAGAAAAAGAGAGGCAGTGAAACACCCCCATGGCTGTGATGAAGAGCAGAGGTGATTGTGAGTACAGCATGCGTTCTATAGCTTTACCTTGTACAGGGTTTGTTTCTGGTACTAGGAAAAAGCAGCAAGTTAAATAGGAGGGTGTGTTTCTAAAACAAAACAAAACAAAACAAACAAACAAAAAAAAACCCTTAGACATCAGGAGATGGGAGCAGGCCTCATTTGAAACTCATGAAACAGAAAGTGCCGCAGAGTAGAGAAGGGATATTATTCCTGACAGTGGAGAACTCAGCAAGGTTCAGTTGCATCAAAACAGGGTCAGCAGCCATAGTGGTCAAGACAGCATGGTACTGGCACAAAAATAGAGACATAGACATTTGGAATCAAATAGAAAATCAGGAAATGAAACTAGCACCTTACCACCACCTAATCTTCGATAAACCAATCAAGAACATACCTTGGGGGAAAGACTCCCTATTCAATAAATGGTGCTGGGAGAACTGGATATCCACATGTAAAAGACTGAAACTGGACCCTCACCTTTCTCCACTCACAAAAATTGGTTCAAGT
>CAUYRH010123577.1:0-13613 GCA_963574655.1 Perodicticus potto
GCTGTGGGAGGCCGAGGCGGGTGGATTTCCAGTGCTCACGGTTCGAGACCAGCAAGAGTGAGCCAGAGAAAAGACCCCGTCTCTACCACCAGGAAAAAACCCAGCACCGACCGGCCCGCGCATCGTTACGAGGAAGGACAATGAAAAAAAAAAAAAACAAAAACAAAAAAAACAAAAAAAAAAACAAGGAAACTGAAAATAAAAGCCAGCTGAAAATAAAAAAAAAAAAAAAAAAGAACCTAGTTTAGCTACAGCATCTTAAATCTCCTAAATCTCAGTATCTCCATCACTGGAATGTCTTTCCAGTCACTTCCAGAAAACCGATTCTCAATTGTGATCATCTTTAGAGCTAACTAACCAGAATTCTGAGTCAACTTTCTTTTCCATGGGTAAATGAATAAGTGATCAAAAACCAAGTAATATTCATGAGGTAACAGAACTAGCAAGTGGTGGAACAGGAGCAGTAATCCAAACCTGAGGTCAAGACCCATATCAAAATTTTTCCCACCCTTGAACTGCAATTCCAATGCATCAGTAATGCCCTGTACATCAACAGATCATGACTCACCCATCGGTGAGTTGGGATTGATTAACAGAATGTCATCCCCTAACTGGTGACTGGAATATATTATATGGACTTGTATCTTTGCTGCCAAAAATCTTTTGTGGAATAGTGGTGACAAAGATTTTTCTGGGAATTTCCCTGGGATTATGATTAGACCAAGGGCAGGCAGTTAAAAACCTTGGCAGTGAAAAATTCCTGAGCTCTTCCTGTGGCTAAACTTCCTTGACCTGTGTGAGCTGTTTTCTATCTGTAGGAAGCAGCTAACTGGATGGATTTCCTATGCCGAGGAAATTTTTCACTCCTGAGCATTACTTTGTCAATATGTTGCTGCACGAGAAGATTATGAGCTCAAACTCAAGCTCTTCTCCTAATCTCCTGGCATTTTCAATTCCATCAGCTTTCATCTGGAGCCTTAAAAAAAGATTTCCAAAATCATACAAAAACAACTAAAAGCCTGCTACAGCTTCATAGTCTCCATGGAAATGCTAGGAAGGGGTGCTGTGTTGACTTCTTCTCAGATTTCTTGGACTATTAATGGCTTTCATGTATGATACTTGGCAGTTTACAAAGCCCTTTCTCCCTTATTATCTTAGTTAATCCTTACAACAAACCCTGAGGGAAGTATTATTACCCATGTTTAGCATATTATAAAACTGATGTTTGGAGAAGATAAAGGGTAATAACCAAGGTTTAGTGTTGTTTACAAGTAGCAGAATCAACATTTAAAGTTTGGTTTATCTGATGCCCAGGCTACTTATGTTCTTGCCACTGCACCCAAAACCATGTAGCCCAGAGAAGTAGACCACTTTGATACCCTAGTGCCTTTGCTTATCCCTTGAAAATTCCCTTCATGGGTCATATTTTTAGAGGCAGTTTACATTGTTGATAGAGAACCCAAGAGAAAGCATGCCAGAAAAGGAATGAGCATTTAGTTTTGTTTCTAGTTTTATTACTACATTGAGTGATCTTGGCCTATCCATGTAATTGATCACTTTTTCCATAAACAGTGATTCCTTGCCCACTTTCTCCCTGCCTCAATGTCCTCCACTGTCACTACCCTAGATGGAAAACATAAGCTAACTAGAGCTGGGAACAATTACAAAACTTGGCAAATGAATGGCTTACCACACCTTCTAAGTATTGTGATTACTAGTGATTTGAGGACCTTTGATATGACTTTTTTTTTCTTTTCAGCTTACCCCTCCCCAACAGATGCTGTCCACTCCTCATCCCTCTCTGAAGGTGCCCACAGCCAGGTTCACACTGCTGCTTCCTACCGAAAGTGCCTGTGACTTAGAAGAAAGGCTTTCTTTGGCCACAGGAGCAAGAGTAGCATATAGGTGGGAAAGGACAGAGGAGGCACAGCTGGAGTGGGAGGGTTGGTTATTTCACCTTGTGCTCTGCAATCTATCCCAGAGATCCTCCATAGTATTGAGCTTTATTTAACTTCCTACACTAGGAGCCTGGCCATGAATGCATACTGCACTTCCCCACTTAGCTATCTTACTTCTCCACTTTCCAGAGATCCTCCATTGTATTGAGCTTTATTTAACTTCCTACACTAGGAGCCTGGCCATGAATGCACACTGCACTTCCCCACTTTGCTATCTTACTTCTCCACTTTCCTATCAGTGCATCCAGAAGACACCTCCTAAATAGACTATTAGGACTATTAGACTATACAAATCCTAGACTCAGGGTCCACTTCTGGAAAAAGCCAAACTAAGAGATATTCCAGGATAATAGATAGCTTCAGCAGGTGGTTTGCGGAAGGGAACTGAGTGACAGCCCCTCCCAATCCCATTTTTTCCTTTCTCATGGAGAGTGTGTCACATGTCACCTTCTTGCTTTCTGTGCTGCCTCCTTTCCTGGAACCTCTGGAAATTTCACATTGCCCAACTCTCAAGTTCTCTTCTGTATCCTCTCTGCTTTTACTCTCTTTCACAGTTTTCAGATTTCTCTCAGGAAAATTTTCTAAGTGCTTCACTGTATTTTTCAACCTCTAATATTTCTTAACTCATGTCTGAAAATGCAAGAGCACCTAAAGATGGAAAGTCACATTTTCCAAGAGTCATCAAACATAGTAAAAATCATCACTATCAACCTCCAAGGCACTGACGTGTGGCCCTGAATCACTATCAATATCTTCTCTCTCTCTGTCTCAACCTCTTATAAACCCAATTTTCTTTAAGTACCAATTTTCAGGATGTTGTAAACTGGGTGTATGCATCTCCGCAAAGTATGTTGAAGCTCTAACCCCCAATATGGCAGTATTTAAAGGAAGGAAGCAATTAAGATTAAATGAGGTCACACACATGGGTTGGGCCTTGATCTGGTAAGATCATATTCCTCACAGGAAGAGACAACAGAGCTCTCTGTCTCCATGTCTCTTCCTCTCTTTCCACCTGTGAGGTCACAGCAAGAAGGCAACTATCTGCAAGCCAGGAAGAGAGCCCTCACCAGAAATGGACCTGTCAGAACTTCATCTGGGACTTCTAATTTCCAGATCTCTGAGAAAATAAAATTTCTGTTATTTAAGATACCTTGTTTATGGCATTCTGATATGGCAGATAAGCAGACTAAGACACAGGATAAATGCACTTCTATCTCTTATAATTGTTGAGTTTTTTCTTTTTCTTTGCAAGAAGGATATTGAAATTTTTCAAGTATTTTTCCCACTACAAATGTACAGCATTGCAGTAATATTAAATATTTAATAGTTTCCTGTGGATGAGATCTAGACAAAGTAGCATGAACAACATTATTTCCAAGATATTTTTAAATCTTAGGCAATGATATCACCCTCTTCTTCCTTCTTTTTCCTGTGTAATCATAATACATGTTACTCAATTTACTAGAAAATTAGATAGGAACAAAAAGTTTGTGCCCTAAATATATGAGCTATCCACAGGCTGACTTAACCTTAAAATACAAAGCATTTCACTATGTTGTAGTGTGAAAAGCCTTGATCAAACATTATTTTCATGGATTAGCTTTTCATGATGACAGGCAACGTACGTTCTGTGCCAACACTGCGTTCATTTGTTCATTTAATTGTTCATTCTTTTGCTACACTTTCATACTGATAAAAGAGAGAATATGTCCGTTCTGCTTACTCAGTCAGTGACAGAATTCCAGCTTTAACCAGTTTAAGTAAACAAGAGAATTCATTCATTCACGTGATTTTCCAGTGTATGGTTAAGGTGCTGATGTAGTAGATTTGAGGAGCTGAATAAAAGAAAACACAACCTCTCGATGATCCAGTTTCACTTTCCTCTGTGTTGGCTTCTTTCTCAGGCAGACCTTCCCTATGTAATGATGAAGATATATTTCTCAGCAGCAATGGGTTTTTATTATCCTCACCCAGCTAGAATCCCAACACATGAGAATGTTCTTCCCGATAAATCCAACAATAGTGCTATGGTGCAATACAGTGGGCTTTTCTACAGTCTCCTGTCTGCCTCTGATCCCATCACCTTGGTTCAGAAGAACAAAGTAACCTTACCAGTCAGACCTGGGGCTATGCCCATTCCAGGAGCTGAGGTTAAAGTCAGGCTCATCTAAACACATAGACCAAGGAAGGGAGATGCAGTTATTTGTGGAGAAACTACACTGGGGTAGTAATGGAAGGTAGGGAAGAAGCCAAGAAAGTCACTCCCCGTCCATTTCATAGCCCATTCCCAATTATGTCCAATCACATTATTCCACATAGCGTATCAAAGTCCAACAGCATTGAAATCCAAAACCACATTCTCCTCTGAGTTAGAGTTTAAAGGACATCAAATCGGGAAATGCCTGTAGCTCAGTGAGTAGGGCACTGTCCTCATATACTGAGGGTGGCAGGTTCGAACCCAGCCCCAGCCAAACTGCAACCAAAAAATAGTCCAAGAGCTGGAGTTTGCTGTGAGCCATGACACCACAGCACTCTATTGTGGACAATAAAAGTGAGACTCTGTCTCTAAAAAAAAAAAAGCATGTCAAGTCTTCAGATTTCTTGGCCTATTTGTTCCAAGCGAGAGTTTGTCCATCAGCACCTGTGATCTGAGATATCTCTTACCAGAATTAGTTATCGTAGGCAAAAATGTAGTTCCCAGAACACAGTATTTGTCGAGGCTTTGTGATATCTGGAATAGGAAGGGAAGACGGGTTGCTTTCATCAGAATGCCAAGAAGTCTATCCAAATATCCAGAACCCACGGTCTGTGAAGCTAAACTCAGTTAGGAGACATCCTCCCACAAAAAATTAATTTAGGTGCTAAACATTTACCATATCTGGGGTGGGCAAACCTCCTACACAAACTGTCTCCTTTTTTACAGAATAAATTGCAGACATTGCTGCCTTCTGGCAACAGTGTAAATTTATAACAAGTACAACCCAAGCACCAGTTCTTACCTGAAATTTCTTTCCTTTTCACGCCTTGGATTCCAATAGATGTCCCTCACCCCTATCTGGGCTCTCAGCACCAATGTGCTCCCCTGATGGAGAGTTCTATATAGTAACACACCCCTACAGGATCTTGGGGCAAGCAATTGCTTTTTCAGTCTCATATTTCAGGGGCTGCTGCCACTGCCCTTACTGGGGATACACTTATGCCTAAGATACTCACCCATAAAGGAAGTTGTCCTTTTTGTTTCAGCTGGATGATCTTTTTCAGATTCTCAAACTGAAGCTGCTTTTGGTGCTTCTTAATGCTTGTCCTACCCTATGTAAACCCAGCAGTGTCTCTCCCACGCGTTCCTCACGACACCATCATCCCTGATTTTCCTCTGCTGTGGGAGTCTGTAAAGTTCTCAGACACGTTCCCTCAGGGTGCTGGCAATGCCTGCTTGCTTACCTTCTGCATTACCTTGAAACTCAGAAACTATTTAATATTTTCACTTTTAACATTTGAATTCAAGATGCATAACTCCATTTCCCCTAGTTGCCAAAAATCCTTATTTTTTTAATATTCACATCTCTTTCACAGAGTACTTATGTTTTCCGAAAACACAACTACCTCTAACTCTGGAAATGGCCCATTTGGTTTAAACCAAGCTGTGCAATCCATTCCACAGCAAAAATCCCTGGTGGCCTTTTGACTAACCAAAGCTAGTCCAGTTAGGACATCTCGGGACCCCACCTGCCAGCACAAGCTCCAGAAAACCATTTTCTTCCCGTACTGTTTGTGCAAACAGAAGCATGAGGCAAGCACCCATTCTAAAACTGAGGAGTAGCTATCTAAAACTGATAGAACTTGTATGGAAGAATAATTGTTGTTTTTATCAAACTATCACCATGAAAGACTCTATATTTTTTCAACAATCTTTTTGAGACCAGGATCTGCCTGCACACCCAGCTAGTTTTTCTATTTTTTAGAGATGGGGTCTTGTACTTGCTGAGGCTGGGGTTTCAAACACCTGAGCTCAAGTGATTCTCCTGCCTCAGCTTCCTAGAGCGTTAAGGATTACAGGCATGAGCCACTGTGCCTGGCCCACGACTCCAGATTCATTTCAAAAAATAATTGACTGAGGGACTCCTCTTTAACAGTAGCATTCTGAAGGGGAAAGAGGAGAAGGAGGGGAGGGGGGGGAGGATGGGCGGAGGGAGGGTAATTGGTGAGACCACACCTACGGTGCATTTACAAAGGTACATGCGAAATTTATTAAGTGTAGAGTATAAATGTCTGAACACAATAACTAAGAAAATGCTGTGAAGGCTATGTTAACCAGTTTGATGAATATTTCAAATATTTCAAATGGTATATAAAACCAGCACATTGTACCCTATGATTGCATTAATGTACACAGCTATGATCTAAAAAACAAAAATGTTCTGAGGTCTAAGCTATATTCCTTTTTATATATTTATATGTATACTCACTAGTAGAAAAGTCCTGTCTTCTGAGGGAGGGTTTTATTTTTTTAAACAATTAGAAGTTACTCAGCATCAAGAGTAAATAAGCAGGTGATTCATTTGAGTAATGGTATTTCTGGGTTTTTTTTTTTTACAAGGGAAACTTTTTACTTGTGAGTAGTTTCCTCGTAGCTAAAACGCAGGTCCTGAAGGTGTTTTATCTCTTTTTGAGCAAATGTAACCACTTGACATTCATTGTGGAAAGAAAATGTCTTCTCTTCCTATTGCATCTTATTGAGCTCTGGTTTTATACTGACATTTAAAAATATTTAGATTCTATCTCAAAATAGCTAATCCTTAAAAAAAAAATAGCACCTGAACATTCCTTATTAAAGGTAAGTTTACTTTGTCAAGTTGCTATATTAACACTTGCGTGTGACTTCACTAGGGGAAGATATTGTACAGAGGATGTTTAGGTGTTAAATATGTGGTCTACATAGTCTGGTGCTCTCAGCCACACAGACAGGATAAGGCCAGATGGTTCCACATCTGTGGGGCTCCCCACATATCATACATAAATTCTGAGTTCCTGTTTTATAGAAGTAACTGTTACCACTTCTTTTTAACTCTTGAAACTCTCTCATTACCCATTCCAACAAAGATATATGCTCCAGCAAAGCATGACAATCATTTAATCCATTTCAATCCTCCAAGAAGTACTATTCCTATGCCAATCTGAAGACACCAAATTTGGTCCTATTTTTAAAAATACCTCCAGTGAAGGAGTGCTCATCAGTAACTTATTTCAGAATCAAGGACTATAAAACTCTGGTTTTTGTTATGACAAATAATCACACCATTTATTTTAAAACAATTGTAAGAAACTACATGTAGAACAAAGCTTATTAATACCTCTACTGAGGAAGGATCACTCCTTGTGCAACTTACATTTTTTAAAAAACTGATAGGACATAAGAGAATCTGATCCTTTAATAACCTAGCAAGACTTCTACACATTTACTTATATTTTGAGAAGAACAAATCAATGAGAGGAATTTTGGTTTTAGAGATTGGCATTCCTAATCCTAATCCATAGGATCTTGTACAGAATCTTTCTCCAGAGATGCTCTGAAATCAGCCATCTCATTTGTCTTCATGGGGCAAAGGTGAAATTGAGGAAGATGTGTGTTTCATTTATTACTTTAGAAATGAATTTGTCAGGTACTTGATGGATTTCTTCTTAAGTAAACGAAGTGACAAAAACAATTTTAAGGACTGTTGCCATCTTTTAAGATGATTCAATCACCTAAGTCCAAAAAATGAAACAGAATGATTATGGGACCAAACTCAAGAGAAAGGTTAGTGAGTAGGAGTCCCTTGTTTTAATTTCTTCAGATTAAAATTTTAAAAACTACCTATTGAATGGAAGGAAATGGGAAGTATGACATAAATGTGACTGCACACAGAGCGTAGTGTGTAACATGAGAAGCCCAAGGTTTATCTCCCAAATAAATATGACAATGAGAAATTAAAACCAAAAGCCATTTATTCACCAGTGATGACAGAACCTCAAAGTTGTCTATACTTAAAATCTACTTCCTCTTGAAAAAGATAAATGCTTTGAAAGAAGATGTGAAGTGTGGCAGAGTGGTATCATGATTCAACAGCAGTGATTATGAGTCTGGGAGCCACAGATAGAAGCTTTAAAAGGAACAGCTATTGAGGACCAAAGAAGAGAAGACCTGAGCAGGGTCATCGGTAGAGGTGACAATAGACAAACTTGAGAAAATCGGTGTTGGAATGAATTGCCCATGTGGCCATGTGCCCATCTGCAGAGATACTAGATAGCAGGACCTGGATCTAACTCCAAGTACCTGATTGAAAAGAAAAGCAATCAGATTTGAAGCCTAAAAGATAAAATTACAAGCTGTGTCATGTAAAATCTAGGAATTCCTTTATTTGTTTATCATCTTCACTTTCTCTATATGCCTATTAAGCAGGTCAGTAACAGGAAGTTTACTCTTTTCTCTCTATCTTTAAATTTTGTGGGGGATTAGGAGTGGCTGTGGACCAGTTGAAATTACAGCATGAAGAGCTTATTGAAGCAGGACTGACAATAGGTTTTGTCATTCTGCTCCTTGAAGACGCCCTTTGACAACTGTGTCAGGCAGAAGGCACACACGAAGTGCTCAGGATGGAACTTGTGCCCCATGGCACTAACGCAGCGGCCGGTGATGGGCTGCCCACACCCGTGGCAGAGGGTGCCTTGGCGGCGATGGTAATGGAGCTCACAGAAAGGACGTCCATCCAATTCAAAGAAGGAGCCAGTATTAAAACTGCTGAAGCAGTCCTGGGAGTAGAGAAAAGAGAAACAGAAAAAATGTGTATGTCAAGAGGTGAAATGTCAGCAAAATAAAATTTGTACCCTTGAAATTCCTGCTGGTTACCTGCCAGTTACAGGATTTTCACTTGGTTCCTGACAAAAGGAGGCTAGATTGCCTGCTTGTAAAACAGACAAGGAAATGCCCACAACGGAGGCTGTGTCTTGATTCTCCTCTAGGCAACCCACTTCAATTCCTCATCTAGGACTGTCAATCCTTTTATTAGCTGCAGCTCTTCCTTCCAGAGAGAGGAACACTTGACTTTCCCTAAATCCAAAAGGCAAGTGAATATACAAACCCCACACACGAAGCACTCTGGGTGCCAGACGGTGTCCATGGCTGAAAGGTAGTTTTCCAACACTGGGCGGTTGCAGCCACCACACTTCGGAGAGAACATGGCTAAGAAATCCTTTCGGCAATACGGCTTCTTGTCCTTCTCATGAAAGCCTGGAGAGAGAAAATCAAAGATCCACTATTGCAGTTTGAGCCCTTCAAACTACATTGCAAGCTAAGAAAAAGCCATTCATCTAACCTCTCCAAAACCTCAGAGTTCTCATATTCGAAATGGATCAATCACAGGTATGTACCTCAAAGGATTGTTGTAAGAAATAAATGAAATAATGCAGGTAAAGTGTGATGGGATTGTACCTGGCTCAGAGTAAGCTTTAGTAATTGTTAAGGGCTATTCTTCCTTAATGCCTTTGTACTAAGTCTTCCCTTGGCCTGGGCACTTCTGCTCCAGACTATCCTCTTCTTTTCATTTAGGTCTCAGCCAAAATATCATCTTCTCAAAGAGGCATCTCTTCAGTCTCTTCTTGTCACTGTATATTTTTTTAAATTGTCTTTATAGCAGTCATCATTACCTGAAACCATCTTCAGGGTCTGTCTTCTCTCACTGGAACATCAGCTTGGAGAAAAACTAGATATTGTTGGTCTTATCACCACTATATCCCCAGTATCTCAAACAGTGTCTGGGAAGGAAAGTGCCTAACATTTTAAAATAAAATACCACTAAATAATGATTTCCAAATGGATGTAAGATCTAAACATAACAATTCAAACCCATATACTTGAATTAAAAATAGATGGATTCCTCTTTAGTCTAGAAAGAGTAAAACTATCATAAATAGAGTTCAAATGTCAAAAGAAAATTAAAAATTAATAAATTTAGCTACATAAGCAATATATATGGATGACTTATCATGGCAAAACAAATACCAGTATAAAGCAAAGTTAAAGACAAAAGACAAACTGAGAAAAATATTTGCTAATTATAGTCCAGAAAAAACATAGTTAATACAAAGAACTCCTTAATACATGCCTGGTTTCAATTTTTGTATAAAATTAAAAAGTGAAAAAATTAAAATGAAAAAAAATCAATCCCTAAAAAAAATTAATCAAGTTGAAACACATTAACTATTTATCCAATAGATGACATAACCAATGCAGAAAATAATTCACTCAAGTGGTTTTAAAACACAGTATTTTCCCCAGGCATTTATAATTGATGCATTCTAAAGACAAGACATGCTATAAGAAATCTTAAACTGTTCTTATGTATACCGGAGATCTGTTCAGAGAGTAGATTTTGATGCTCTGACCACACACACACACACACACAAAGGGTAACCATGAAAGAGGAAGCATATGTTAATTTGCTTGACCTTCAGGAACTATTTCATTGTATATAAGCACATCAAACTATCATGCTGTACATCTTGAGTATATACAATAAAAGTTTATGGTTATTTGCAATATTTATATGCTTTTTGAAATTATTATAGTCAGACTGTATAATAAAGTAAATAATTAATCATGTGAATGCCTTTGGAAAGCAATATTTCTAGCATAAAAAAAACACAAGTGTAACATCAAACAACAAAAAGAAAACCTATTCATACAATCAAGAAATATTAGCATGAACTCATGATTTATTATTATGTTTAAAAAGATAGATTCTAAGGACAGCCTTGGTGGCTCACACCTGTAATCCTAGCACTTTGGGAGGCTGAGGCAGGTGGATCACTGGAGCTCAGGAGTTCAAGACCAGCCTGAGCAAGAGTGAGACCCCTTCTCTAAAAAATAGCTGGGCGTTAGGGTGGGTACCTGTAGTCCTAGCTCCTTGGGAAGCAAGAGGGGCTCTTCAGCCCAAGAGTTTGAGGTTGCTATGAGCTATGATGCCACAGCACTCTACAGAAAGCAACAAAGTGAGACTCTCTCTCTCAAAAAAAAAAAAAAAAGATTCTAACCTCTGTTCACTGAAAAATATAGAAGAAATGACAATCCCCAAATAATGATCACCCCTAGTTTTTTTTAAATTTTATATTTCTTTACTTTGCTTTTTATTTTTTATTTCTTTAGTTTTTATTAAATCATAACTGTGTATATTTATAGGGGTACAATGTGCTGATTTGATATACAATGTGGGATGCTTACATCAAACTAATTAACATAACCATCACCTCACTTACTTATTTGTTATGGTAAGACATTTATACTCTACTTTTAATAGTTTTGAAATGTACCATTGCCTTATGCACAATAGGCGAGATCCCACCAAATACCCTCCCTCCTCCCACCTTCCCCCCCCATCCTTCCTTCTTTCTGGACTATAGTTGTGTTTTATCATTCGTATGAATACATGTAGGTAATTATATATTGGTTTCATAATAGGATTGAGTACAATGGATACTTTTTTTCCCACTCTTGAGATACATTCCTAGTTTTTAAATTACCCCCATTAAAGAACTCTTTTTGATGAAAAGGACAAGTATGGGGCAAGCCTTAGCCTAATGTATCTTGATGTACCAAGGAAACAGATATCATAGATTGCAGGACTCATGTGAGAAGAATGCATTGCAACCAACCTGAAGGGGCTACCTCTGGCCTCAGATAAAACAATAGGAGCATAAAAACAAACAACAAAGAAAACATTGCAAATGATCAAATTGCATCAATTATGTATAACTTCATGAGTTCATAATAGTCTTAAAAACCAAAAACTCATTAGTCTTTATTGGCTTTGTTAATGAACCCACACATTACTCTGACAGTTACTCTTATACAGGGAAAAAGTCAGACATTTTTCCCATCCTTCCTCTATGAAATGCATGGAAAGATAACCAAATAGTCGATGGTAGAAAGTTAGTTTTCATAGGATCCCAATTAACAAATGTAGGAGAAATGATAGAAAACTCAGCATTTTACTACCTAGAGCATTGAATCTAGCCAACAATCATTGATGGGAGACCTCATAATGGAGGGGTCAGACGGAACTGCTTAAAATAAAGCAAGTGTAGATCTTAGCGTCCGTAAAAGTGGGCAACTGGTCATTATATAATTTTTTGAAATAATTCAATAAGAAGTGCACAGCCCCCACCAACTGTAACCTACTCCTGTCCCCCAAACTCCTCAAAACTGAACTAATACATAAATTCTAGGTTTAAATTAATAATTTATAGAGAATACAGGAGATGGAGGAAAATAAAGAAAATAACAGTATCATGAGCAAGCAGCCAGTCAGATCAAGAACATGGCATATTTTATAGGAAGGTTTCAGGTCCAGAACAAATCAACAGTATAAATAGGTAGGGAAGAGAGAACTCCTAATAGAACCTTTTAAACTTGAGAGACAGAACAGACAAATGCAATACCTAGACCTTTAGGTATTAGGATTGTGTGGATCCTAATTCAAAGAGTCTATGACTCTTTTTTCAGAAATTTAAGAAATTTGAAGATGAGTTTTAAATGATAATAAGGACCAGGTGTGGTGGCTCACACCTGTAATGCTAGCACTTTAGGAGGCTAAGGGATGTGGATTGCTTGAGTTCAGGAGTTCCAACCAGCCTGAACAAGAGCAGACAATGTCTCTACTATGAACAGAAATACTATCAGGGTGTTGTGGCACATGCCTGTAGTCACAGCTACTCAGGAGGCTGAGGCAAGTGGATCTCTTGAGTCCAAGAGTTTGAGGTTGCTGTGAGCTATGATGCTACAGCACTCCACCCAGGGTGACTGAGACTCTGTCTTGCCTGTGGCTCATTGAGTAGGGTGCCGGCCCCATATACTGAAAGTGGTGGGTTCAAACTCAGCCTCGGCCAAACTGCAAAACAGAAAAATAGCTGGGCGTTGTGGCGGGTGCCTGTAGTCCCAGCTTACTCAGGAGGCTGAGGCAAGAGAATTGCCTAAGCCCAGGAGTTGGAGGTTGCTGTGAGCTGTGTGATGCCACAGCACTATACCCAGGGCGACAAAGTAAGACTCTGTCTCTACAAAAAAAAAAAAAAAAAAAACAAAGATAATAAGGAATTGTTAATTCTTGAAGTCTAAGTGAAGTGTAGTTTTTTTCAAATCCAATCTTTAATATTGAGCGATGATGCATGCATTTTTTAAAATTTTTTTATTAAATCAGGTTGTGTACATAAATGCAATCATGGGGTACAATGTGCTGGTTTTATATACAATTTGAAATATTTTCATCGAACTGGTTGACATAGCTTTCATGGCATTTTCTTAGTTATTGTGTATAGACATTTACATTCTACATCTAGTAAGTTTCACCTGTACCCTTCTAAGATGCACTGTAAGTGTGGACCCTTCAATTACTCTCCCTCCACCCATCTTCCCCCCTCCCCATGCCTCCCTTGCCCCTTTCCCCATATTCTTGTGCTGTAATTGGGTTATAGCTTCCATATGAGAGCTATAAATTAGTTTCATAGTAGGGCTGAGTACATTGGATACTTTTTCTTCCATTCTTGGGATACTTTGCTAAGAAGAATATTTTCCAGCTCCATCCATGTAAACATGAAAGAGGTAAAGTCTCCATCTTTCTTTAAGGC
>CAUYRH010123578.1:0-14361 GCA_963574655.1 Perodicticus potto
TGTTTTTGGATTTCTTTTTCCGCTTTATCAGCATTTTCCTTCATTTCTTCCTTCATTTCCTTGATTGTTTTCATCATCTGTATTCTAAATTCCCTTTCTGACATTTCTAACATTTCCTTATAGGTGGAATCCTCTACAGTACCTACCTCACAGCCCCTAAGGGGGGTTGTTCTGGACTGGTTTTTCATGATGCCAGGAGTTTTCTGCTGGTTCTTCCTCGTGATTTCTTTTATCTGTTTCCTTGTCCTAATTTTCCTTTCACTTCCTCCTGCTCTTTAAATTGCCGTGCTTCTGGACTAGGGTTTTGATGAGTCCTTTTGGTACAGGACCAGAGGATGAGAAGATTGAAGAGTAAGAAGGGAAAAAAGAAAGAAAGGGAGAAAGAAAAAAAAAGAAAGAAAGAAAAGAAAAGAAAAAGGAGGAAGGAGAAGGGGTGGGTAGAAGCAACTATCGACCAAAAGTAGAAAGGCACAGAAAGAGGGGGATGGAAGCAATATAGGTGTACAGTTTGGTACTTTGACCCTACCTTAAGAGCCCCCAACCTCTGGGGGTGCCTTGTTGGGTGATTAGGTTAGCAGATCTTTGCCAGCCTGTTTGGACACAGGACCCCACCTCCACCAAGTAGAGAGGGAAGACACAAATGCAATAAATCAAATCAAAACAAGCAAACCAAAAACTTTACAGGATAAGATTGGGGGAAAAAACAATTACTATGGGTAGAAACACTAGCAAAAATTGAAGTCTAATTGTTGAAAAAGGCAACAATGAAAAATTATATTTAAGGCTCGGCGCCTGTGGCTCAATGGGCTAAGGCGCCAGCCACGTACACCTGAGCTGGTGGGTTCGAAGCCCGGGCCCGCCAAACAACAATGATGGCAACCAAAAAATGGCCGGGCGTTGTGGCAGGCGCCTGTAGACCCAGCTACTTGAGAGGTGGAGGCAGGAGACTCGCTGGAGCCCAGGAATTGGAGGTTGCTGTGAGCTGTGATGCCATAGCACTCTATCCAGGGTGACAGCTTGAGGCTCTGTCTCAAAAAAAAAAAAAAAAAAAGAAAAGAAATATTATATTTAAACAAGAAAAATGAAGAAATAAAAAAAAGAAAAGAAAAATCTTTAAGGAAAATATTGAAATTAAAAATAAAACAACAATAATGAAAACAAACAAACAATAACAACAAACAACAACAACAACAAAAACACAAAACAAAACAAAATCGTGAAACAAAGCAGTATATATATCTTGCTGATATTGTCTAGGCAAGAGGTGATCTGGGGTATGATATGTTAATCGCAATGTTGATATGGGTGAACAAATTGGAGACCGGAGGCCTCTAATGATTTCTCAAACCCCACAGGGTGGAGAGCATAAATCCTCTTCAGCCTGTTTCGAAGACACTTTAACTTGCTAACTTGGGCTAAGCAGAAGCTTTCCCAGGAAAGCGCTTGTCTCTGGGATCACTCCTTAAGTTGCTATCCACTTACCCAGTGTGCCAAAATCGGCCTCACCCAATGCCCCTGAGGGCTAAAGCTGCAAGGCGTCTCAGTCCCCGCCTTTAGGCTGCTCAGTCACTAGATTACTGTCGCCCGCCCGATGCTTGTTCTGTGACCCTGAGGGTGGAGCTTGCCGGGCCAGTTCTCCTATGATGGCTCCACACAGCCCACCACCAAACACTGGTAGCTCCATGTGGCTTGGCGGCTCAGTCTGGAGCACCAGACAACAGTCAAAGACCTCCTCACTCTTGCCTTAGTTCTTCCAAGGCAGTTCAACTGAGTGCCAAGTCCAAAAGAAACCTGAACAGCTCAAAGGTAAGGCCTTTCCAGTTTGCAATCTCACTGCTGCTGCAGCCACAGCTGCCGGCAGGATTAGACCAAACGAACACACACAGCACTTGCCAGATCTCCACTGCTTTTGCCTTCCTCAGGGGTCTAGAAGTCTCACGCTGTCTCCCTATGTCCCCAAAGGGATGTTTCTGGGCAGATCTTGCCAGCCAGAGATGCCTGAATTCTTCTCTCCCCAGTCTCACCGTGCCCAATTCTATAATACCATTTTTCAATTAGATATTTTTCGTAAATAAGAAATGAAGTGGTCTAAAGTGCCCTATGCACAAGCATTCTTTTTTTTTCTCAGGGACAGCCCCCAACTGTGTAAAACCTGTCAGATAGATTCTGCTCTCTTGGCTGCAATAACTTCCCCAAATGACCAGGAATTCCTGAGAGATGTTGTCACACTAGTTCAAACCCACTATCTACTTCCCCCTGCACCTTCCTCCATGCCTTTAGAAAACCTCAAGAAAGAGTTTATTCCCAGACTTTCTTCTCTTCCTATTGGAACCCCAGAAAGCAACCATATCTTTCTTTGTGTCTATTGGTTGAGGCTATGGGTAGTGAAAGGGGAAATGTATGCATATACACTCCATTTTCTCTGGCAGATTTAAAACAAATTAAGGTTGATTTAGGAAAATTTTCTGATGACACAGATGTATGCAAAAATGTTCTCCAAGGATCAAGACAAAACTTTGACCTCTATTGGAGAGATGTAATGCTACTACTAAATCAAACTAACTTTTAATGACAAAAATGAAGTCATGGATGAGGCTAGAAAGTAGGGTGATTTGTGGTTCATGTCCAATATTGATAGCAGTATGTCCTCTGAGAAAAGAAACAGATACCCCACTGGAAGACAGGAAATTCCCTTTGAGGATCCTGAATGGGACCCTCAGAAATAAGGTGACTGGAGGTCTAAACATTTTCTAACATGTATCCTGGAAGGTTTGCATCAATCCAAGAAAAAAGCCTATGAATTATTCTAAGTTGTCTACTATTTACCAGGAGCAAAATGAGAGTCCCTGAGCCTTTCTTGAGCAGCTTAGGGAGGTGATGAGAAAACACTCAGTTGATATTCAACTCCTTAGAGTTTCAAATTATTTTAAAAGATAAATTTATCATTCAGATGGCCCCAGAAATTAGAAGAAATCTCTAGAAATTGGTTCTAGGTCTGGATTACCTGGAGAATCTTCTTAAAATGGGCACAGACATCTTTTATTATCAAGATTGGGAGGAGGAGGAGAAAAGAAAGAAGGGATATGAAAAGAATGACAGTTCTAGTAATGACACTCCAATAAATGGGCACCATTCAGCATCAGAGGGAAGCTAGAGGATGTCTAAATGCCTGCAATGTGTCAGACTGGCTACTTCAAGAGAGACTGTCCCTGGCACCACATCATGATGATCAAGCCACCTAGCCTCAAGGGTGACCACTAGAGGGCATCCTGTCCCCAGAGGCAAAGACCTCTTGGGACAGTGATTCCTTCAGCCTCCAAACTGGACTGAGGGTGCCCAGGGCAGATTCTCATGGTTTCAGCTTGTATCATCACCCCTCAAAAACCCTGGGTCTGCCTCATAGTGAAGGACCAGGAAACAGAATTTCTTCTGGACACTGGAGCAACCTTTTCTGTACTCCTGTTTAACCCTTGTCTTCTATCTTCCAAATCTGTAACTATACAGGGGGTGTCTGGAAAGCTGGTTACTAAATTCTTCTCTGAGCCTTTAAGCTGAAATTGGGGTGACTGGCTCTTTTCTCATGCCTTCCTGATCATGCCCGAAAGTTCTTTTCCCATTTTGGGGAGGGACATACTAATGTTTTGTGAAACTATGTGAGGACTAAAGGGCCATACTGGGAATGGTGGGGAATGAGAAAGAGCACATGAGAAGCAAAGGTGAGATTGGGAGATCTGGGATAGTTTCAGTTATCACCAGCACTCAAATGCTCAAAAACAGCTTTATTTTATGGAGGCAGCACAGAGTTGTTTCTCAAAGAAGTAAGACACATTTTCAATTTAATCATGATAAGAGAAACAGGCACAAATCCCTAAGTGAACATAATCTATTATTACTGTGTGACCTCTAAAATATGTTCAAGCTACATATTTACAAGTTTAGCAGGAAAACGTGCATGACTACTTTGAAGTGCAGCTGTAAAGTTAAAAGCTAAAATCTTAAGGAAAACATGTTTTTCTTCTCTAATGACAGATTGAGGCTTCAGAGAAAATATGTTGTTTCTCTGAGAAGAAGGATAAGTAGATGGGGGGGGAATGTACCCTGGATGTCTCCCAAGCTGTGGGGGCCCTGCCACCTCACAGCCCCTACTCCACAGTAACTAAAGCAGGAATAACCATTTATATGAATATGAGATAAGAACCTATACTATGCCTTCCCTTATTAGAAATAGAAATTAACCCAGAAGTATGGGCTACTGAGGGACAAGTGGGAAGAGCAAAATATGCTCAACCAGTCCAAATTAAGTTAAAAAATCCCACCATCTATCCCAATAAAAAACAATACCCTCTAAAAGCAGAAGCTAAGAATGGACTTATATACATGATATAGAATCTAAAGCAACAGAAATTACTAATACCTTTTAATAGCCCATGTAACACTTTTCTAGGAGTGCCAAAGTCAAAAACAACTTGGAGACTAATATAAGACCTCCACATTACAAATGAATCAGTCATTTCTCTCCATCCTCTAGTTCCCAGTCTTTATACTTTATTTTCTCAAATCCCTAAAAAAGCTGCCTGTTTCACGGTCCTAGACTTAAAAGATGCCCTTTTCTGCATTCTTCTTCATGAGAATTCCCAATACCTTTTTGCTTTTGAAAACTCTTCTGACTCTAGCACACAGCTCACATGGACTGTGTTACCCCAGTGATTTAGGGACAGCCCTAACTTGTTTAGACAAGTCTTATCCCAAGAATTCAGTTGTTTCTCATATCCTATAGTGACTCTTATTCAGTATATAGATGACATTATTTGGGGAGCACCAGATGCAGAGGAATGCCACAAAGATACCCAAGCTCTATGAAACTTTACTGATTATGGGTACTAAGTTTCCAAGGCTAAAGCCCAATCATGTGTGCCTGAAGTTCTCCAACTTTCACAGGGAAAGAGACCCTTAGTCAAAGAAAGAATAGAACCAATATTAGCTCACCCTAAACCTTGAACTCTCAGATGGCTTTGAAGCTTCTTAGGAATTTTGTAGACTCTAGATTCCTAGATATAGTGAAATAGCTAGACTACTCTATTCTTAAATTAAAAATTCTCAAAAAGAGCGCTGGTCACTCTAGAATGGGAACCAGAAGGAGATAAGACATTCCAACTGTTGAAAAGTGCTCTTTTACAGGCTCCTGCTTTAAATCTTCCTACTGAACAACAGTTTAATCTGTATATTACACAGTGGACTGGAATTGCCCTAGAAGTGTTCACCCAAAACTGGGTTCCAGTTTTACAAGCTTGTCTTAGTAAAGAAATTGACACTGTGGCCAAGGCATGGCCGCACTTTCTATGGGTTTTACCAGAAGAATTAAGCTAACTTTGGAAAGAAACCTACTTATTTATGCTTCCCGTGACCTTACTGGACTTTTAAATTCAAAAGGCAATCTTTGGCTGTCAGATAACTGTCTTCTTAAATATCAAGCCTTATTACTAGAAGGACTGGTGCTACAATTATGAACCTGTGCCACTTTGAATATTGCCACCTTCCTCCCTGACTCTAATGAGGAAATAGGGCATAATTGCCAAAAAATTATAACACAGACCTATACAGTTAGAGAAGACTTATAGGAAACTCCTCTACCCAGTTCAGACATGGTTTTGTATACAGATGGAAGTTCTTTCGTAGAACAAGGAACTGGCAAAGCAGGCTATGCTATAGTTAATCAGTATTCTGTAATTGAGAGTCAGTCTCTCCCTTCAGGAACAAGTTATTAGTTGAGCTAATAACTTTAGAAATTGGGAGAAACGAACAAGTCAATATATACACTGACTCAAAATATGCTTTCCTCATTTTACATGCCCATGCTGCCATTTGGAAGGAAAAGCAATACCTAACTCCCAATGGCTCCCCCATAAAATATCTTCATGAAATAGGTTATTACAAGCTATTCAAACTCCACAGGAAGTAGCAATTATTCATTGTAAGGACACCAAAACACCTTAGATGATATTTCTGAAGGTAACCAACTTGCTCATAAAGAGGCTAAAATGGCAGCACAGAAGGGAAAAATTCCTCTTGTGGCACCCCTCATTTGGGAGGAATAACTTGAGAATCATGTACCTCAATATACCCCCAAAGAAAAGGAATGGACTTTATCCATAGACTATTCACTACTTCCATTAGGCTGGCTACAAAATAGAAGTGGACTTTTGCTATTACCTACTGCAAGTCAATCGAAAATACTTAATACTTCCCATCAGTCTTTTCATTCTGGCACTGAAAGTACTTACCAAATGGCTAAAGCTCTCTTTAATAGAAAGAACTTATTTAAAACCATAAAACAGATAACAAGGACTTGTGAAGTATGTCAGAGAAACAATCCTTCACATCACCATCTAGCTCCCCCAGGTATAAAAATCAAGGTAAATATCCAGAAGATTGGCAAACAGATTTTACTCATCTCCCTAAGGCACATGGTATATAATATTTGCTGGTATTTGTGGATTCTTTTACTCATTGGGTTGAAGCATCCCATTGCAAGACAGAAAAGGCCCAGCAAGTTGTAAAGGCTTTAGTGATAAACATAAGATTATCCCCAGGTTTGGACTCCCTCAGAGTATTCAAAGTGACAAAGGGCCTGCTTTCAAAGCACCTGTTACGCAGGGAATATCTGAAGCCCTGGGCATAAAATACTACCTATACTGTTCTTGGAGGCCCCAATCTCTGGTAAGGTAGAAAAAATGAATGATAAAGTCAAAGGACAGTAATGAAAGCTAACTCAAGAAACTCATCTCCCCTAGACTAAATTACTTTCCATTGTTCTCCTTAGAATAAAAAATTTACCTCAGAAACTCAGTTGTAGCCCATTTAAATTATTATAGGGACAACCCTTTTTAACTAACGATTTATTATTAGATGAAGAAATTACAGAATTAGTAAAACATGTTACTTCTTTAGCTAAATTTCAACAAATCCTTAAAAACCTCCTAACTACATTTTCACATTCAACACTGAAAAAGCTTCTCTCTCCTGAAGATCTAGTTATAATCAAAACTTCCCTCCAATTCACCTTCCTTGACCCCAAGTTGGGAGGGTCCCTTTTCTGACATCTTGTCTTTTTCTACAGCTGATAAAGTTATGGGAATAGATTCCTGGATACATCATTCATGAGTAAAATCCTGGAACCCGTCACCTGCCAGAGAAATGGACCATGAAGAGAATCAACCACATTCCACCTATACTTACTTGTGAGTCTAAAGAAAATTTGAAGTTATTACGTAGAAGACCACAAGAGTTAATATAATTATCTTTTAATATCACTTTGTTATTTAAAACCTGACACCACTGACACTGTAATTAACCCCCTCCTCTCACTGTTCTACCCTTGCTTTTTAATAAGCTAATCAGATCTGTGTCTTCCAGAAGTGATGTCATCAAGCCACAGACAGTGAAGATGGTTCCAGTCCAAGACCTGATTTCTATCTGGACCCCTGGATCACCCTCCCTTTAGAGAAACCTTAACTGGCCCCTTCTCTCATTGCTGGTTTCAGCAGGAAGCAGTTGGATAGAGATTTTGGCTTTTTTTCCTAACAGCAGTTAGAGTTTCTACTTGAAGAGGGAGAACTGATACAGGGCAGGTGGAGCCCCAGCCAGCTTGGCTGTGTCCAGGGGAGGACCTGCCACCTCTTTCCAAAGGTATTGATGCACAGCAGCTGGTAGAGGAAACGTGGGTTTGAGGATGGGGGGCAGCACAGGAGGCTCCAGTGGCTGGAGGGGCCAGACAACTCCTGGGTGAACACCTCCAGGTTGCCAACTCAGGGAGTGCCATACTGTCTCCACCCTGGCCTCCGTCTCCCTCCCTTTGCACTTGTGGCTTGAAGGGAAAACCCTATTTCCCAGGCTTGGTAAATTTCATGTAAGTTTCTTAGACATGAGAACCGAAGGGCTTGTATCCATTTATTTGTTAGGCTCTCTCTCTATATATATCCCCCTGGACAAAGGACCCAGGGAGATTTTCTGACTTAAGTGTTTTCCTTTGCCAGAAGCTTTGGTGCTTTTTCTGTAAAATAAATCCTGTCTTACCACTGATCTGTGGTCATGGATTCATTCTTCCAATCCCTGAGACCAACGACTTACTGAAGAAGAAATTCCAGTATTGACACATTTGTAGATGGTATTTGTAACTGACTTCTTTTGCTGTCCATTTTAGTCTTCCTTTGCCTTCAGAAACTACTTCACCTGCTTGTGATTATTTATCTGATAGGGTAACCCAAACTTTCATTTCTGATAGGTCTTAGTTATTAGAAGCTCTTCCTGTATGATATTGTTATAGTTTTCTATTAAAATCAATAACATGTCATGGGTTTACTAGTAGTTGCTCTGAGCAGTGTTTTTCAACCTTTTTGATCTCACAGTACACTTGAACCTAGAGTTAAACTTTCCTGGCACATCTACTTTATGTTGATCAAAAAAAGAATATATAGGGGGTCTCCCCAAGAGGGGAAATAAGAAACATCTCACTGGGCTGATCTCTTGAGTTATTTAGGCAGGTGGACATCATCCACTTCTTACTGGACTGTTCCCACAGAGAAACAGCATAGTGAGACAGAGAAGAACTCCAAGAGACCAGGAGGTGGGGAGAGGCAGGGGCTGGTGCAGAAAACGATGTGAAGGAGTGTGTGGTCCCAGGGATAAAGACTACTCATTGGAGGGTGGTGCCTGTGGCTCAGTGGGTAGGGTGCCGGCCTCATATACCAAGGGTGACGGGTTCGAACCTGGCCCTGGCCAAACTGCAACAAAAAAATAGCCTGGTGTTGTGGTGGGCTTCTATAGCCCCAGCTACTCGGGAGGCTGGGGCAAGAGAATGGCCTAAGCCCAGGAGTTGGAAGTTGCTGTGAGCTGTGATGCCATAGCACTCTACTGAGGGTGATGAAGTGAGACTCTGTCTCTAAAAAAAAGGCTACTCATTGGATACAGAGGAATTTTGCCATCTGAAGAGTCTCCCCAACCCCTACCCTGCAGTGGGGGAGTGGCAAATGGATAGGTCCAAGCTCCCAGAGGGTTCATCCCTCCAAGTGAAGGTAGTGGAGAGAATGGAGCAGGGACTGAGACCCTGTGGGTCTTCTGGACAGGCCTGAGCTAGGGAGTGATCTCCAGAGGCACCAGGCAGGCAGATTTTAGCTCTATAGCACCTTTGGAGCAGGCCTGGGGTGGGGCCCACCATAGAGGGAGGAACCACAGAGGAACCACAGGACACAGTGTTTTAGTTATTGGGCATTGGTTGGGGGCCTGTCTGGGAGCTGTCCAGCAGGTTCCCAGCACTAGAGACCAGCACTGGTTCTGTTTGCCAGCCGGCCTCAGTCACTCATGGAGACAAGACCAAGTTGGACAGATTTCTCCCCTTGCAGGCATGGTCCCCTTTGTGGCCTCAGGGAACTATTCTTGGAAGGTGAAGTTGTGTCCCCCAGAAAGCCTAGTGTAACCTTTGGTGTTTTAGGACCCTCACCAATCAAAGGATCCTCCTTTGTGCGGAAATCATGCCCAGATGAAAACAAACAAAGTAAGAAATCAAGACTTTGTCTCCATGGCAATAGCTAATTACTTCCTCTAGGCAGAATAGGAAACTGGAGGGCATTCATAGTAAGTGAAGTAACTCAGAAATGTGAAACCAAATGTTACATGTTCACAGTTATACGAAGGAGCTAAGCTGTGGGTGTGTATGGTCATAGAGAATGACATAATGAACATTGAAGACTCATAAGGGGAAGCAGAGGCAGAGAAATAAAAATTTATCTATCTTGGAAATGTACACTGTTTGAGTGATAGGTACATTAAAAGCCCAAATTTCACTACTATACAACTCCATGATGTATCAAAAATATCATTTATATTCTTTGTGATATAAATGGATATCCTTTATATCCTTTTCCTAAATCTATTGAAAATAAATTTTTAAAATTTGTTGAAACTCGTTTTGTGACCTAATATATGGTCCATCCTGGACACATTCCATGTGCCAATAAGCATGTGTATTATCCATCAGTTGAATAAAAAGTTCACAAAATATCTCTTAGGTTCATTAGGACAATGATGCATTTTCTGCCTAAATGATGAGAGAATAAAATACATCCTGAAGTTTACTTTCCTTGGAATATCCTCCAGTTCAGAGCTGTGTTCTTGGGAGAAAATATGACTTTCATTAAATAATTATGGAGAAGGGGACATTTTTCTGCTTCTCAAAAAGGACCTGTATAGTCTAGCTGTGACCCTAAGACCACTTGAGGACATGAATGGAGGTCACCAAAAGTCACTTGAACCAGTGAGTATACATGAAGGAATTCAACATGAAATGACACTTGTCTTGAAAGGAGAGACATCTGTGTTGTTGATAGGGGCTCACCTACACAATCCACTCAGGCAAAGTTACCTAGGGAAATTAGCTCAGGCATGAAAAAGTTGGAAACTCAGCTGTTTTTTAGAAATTAGGTGAGTTCAGTTTTCCTTTTGTGGCTCCCCTTTCTACTAATCACAAAGCCAGAGCTAGTCCTACTTCTACAGGTGTCATGACGACTCTGAGTCACAAGGGTGAGGAGCTCATTCCATCTATTCCTTATAATCAAGCCGTAGGAGCTTTATTATTTTTCACACACACACAGGCTCAGCTGAGTGCCTGTTTCTCAGCTCTATTAAAGTGAGAGCTCAAGACTAGGTGTGGTAGAAGGAAGGTGATGAGATAAGAAAAGTGTTCTCCTTTAATTTAAAATGTTCTTTTTTAATTTAAAAAAAATTAAAGGAAGAGAATTCTTTTCTTATACTTTTTGCCTTATATCTCAGCAAATCATATCTAAATATAGTTGATGTTTCTAGACGATTATATTCATTTCATGAATCCTATGAGACCATACACTTATAGATTTATAGAAAAGGACTTTTGTAGTTTTGTGATATTTGAATAGCCACTACATTTGAGTTTTTCTTATTTTAATAATTTTTCTCAGTGTTAATATAGTAGGTACTTCAATAAAATGTTGTTCTTTGATACACAAGGAATGTGATAAATTCACAAGGATTTGACCATAATAGTCTTTAAAATTTAGAGATACTTTAGTATATTTATATTTCAAAACCATTTCCAATTGTTACAAAATATATTTTTCAATATTGTATACTAACTTTTAGAATATGACTATAGTTATTATTTTTATTTTATACTGCTATATTTATTATTAACACAAAATTGGTTTTGCTCACAAAAAAAAAAAAAACTGTTTGAAAATATATTTTTTCTGCCACTATAAATTCTTTGTAGAGTTAATGACAAATGACAAGAATGGAGACTTCCAATATACTGCATGAATTCAAATACTTATATAAAATGAATTTTATTTTAGTATTGAAAACTTCTTAATAAACTAAAAACATTTGAAGTGCCTATTAGATTGGATAACATTGTTAGTAATGATAGACTAAAACTTATCCAAAATAAAACAATATAGCATCCTGTTATTATAAAAATAAATCTTCTAAAATTTTTTGATAGTTTTTTTTTTTTCAGGTTAAAATGAGGGTGCAAATTTTAGGTTACATTGTTTTCATTTCTAAGGTAAAGTTCAAGTTGTAGTTGAATCCTTTCCCTCCAGGGCATGCTGAACACTCTCACCAGTGTACATAAGGTGAGAACTTGCCAATCACCCTCCCGCCTCTCCCCCTCCTCCCTCTCCATTTCTCTTTCCCCTCCTCCTCACAGGGAGACCTGTGTTTTTCTTGGGTGTGTTGGTTTCCTACTAGTATTGGGTGCTTTGGATACTTGTTTTTCCATTCTTATGACACTTTACTAAGAAGAATGTGTTTCAGCTTTATCCAGGTAAATGCAAAAGATGTAAAGTCTCTATCTTTTTTATGACTTAATAGTACTCCATAGTATGTATATACCACAGTTTGTTAATCCATTCATGGATTGATGGGCACCTGAGTTGCTTCCACATCTTAACAATTGTAGATTGAGCTGCAATAAATTTTCTGGTGGCAATGTCCTTATGGTGAAATAACTTTGTTTTCTTCTGGGTAGATACTTAGTAGTGTGATTGCAATATCAAATTGAAGGTCCACTTTTAGTTCTTTGAGGATTCTCCATACTTCTTTCCATAGAGGTTGTTTTAGTTTGCAATCCCACCAGCAGTGCAAAAGTGTTCCCTTCTTTCCATATCTTCAACAGAAAATAGTGGTGTTGATAATGTGCCTAAGGAGGACATGAGAACCTCAAGAAAATTTAACAGTAGAAAACTGATGTCTCTGAATATTAAAAAAATTAAAAGATGTCTATTAAAAGTTTGAATTGGCTTGGTGCCTGTAGCACAATGGTTACAGCTCCAGCCACATATACTGAGGGGGGTGGGTTTGAACCCAGCCCTGGCCAGCTAAGCAACAATGACAACTACAACAAAAAATAGTTGGGCGTTGTGGTGGGTGCCTGTAGTCCCAACTACTTGGGAGGCTGAGGCAAGAGAATCACTTAAGCCCAGGAGTTGGAGGTTGCTGTGAGCTGTGACAATACAGCACTCTACTGAGGGTGACACAGTGAGACTTTGTCTCAAAAAAAAAAAAAGTTTGAATTGTATACACTTAGGGTTAACAACATCAAAAAGGAACCTTAGCTGATCCTAGTCAGCATCCATGGAGAACAGAAGATCTATTTCTCCAAATTTCAATTTACAACTTAGATATGCCCATACAAATTTAATATTTACACATTTGTTGTGACTTTCATTTTCACTTTACTATAAAGCACAGAATCATGACTACAAAAGACTTTGCTAGTCTTTAGAAAAAATGGGTACATACTATGCTTGTATTTTCTTTGTTCTGGACACAGGCACATGTGTGTGTGTGCACACACACATACCACATACAAACACACATACAAGTGCCAAAAGGATTTTTAGGATTTCCCCAAATTGGAAGCACAGGATTTGTGATCAACTAACTCCAGTGTTTTTCTGTCTCATACTTCTGCAGTGACAATTTCTTTGCCTGTGCTTTCCCTCAGCAAAGCTGAGGATTATAAACGTTCTTTTCAGAAAGCACAGAAAGCAATGTGCTTCTACCTGCATCTCACACTAAATTAAACTTCCAAAGAATAGTCAAAATATTGCAGTCATTCAATGATATGTAGAATAGTTATTCTTATGCTATTTTTGCATTTTATAAAGATATTTTTATGGAACCAATCTTGATGAGAAAGTTGTTTTCCCTCTTTGAAATTGCCTGCTATGTTTTCCACTTTGCCAAATATTGCCTCTGAACGAAATAACCCTTTATAACCTTGTCATCTGCAACTGTCGTGATCACTTTATGTTCTCAATGAACAGTCATAGGTCTTACATTTTTTTTAACATTGTTAAATTGTTGATGAAAATGACTCTTCATCTTTTCTAATATAATGAAACAATTTTTTTCAGATTACATAAATGATAATTTAGCAACACAAGACAGAGTGAAAAAATTAGATACTGTGATGTACACAAGTAAATACATTTACCAAACTTTGGTTTTCTTCAAAAGAACTTATTCTCTTGATACAAGACAGCTTTTGGTGTTTCATTTGATTTTTCCATTTTTCTCTAACACCTGTTAAGCCCAGGTACATTATGATCAGTATTTTGTTTCTGGTTCATTTAATGGTGTTATTTTTTAAAACATTACCCATGATTGTGCATATACTCTGGGACTTACGATATTGAGAATAATGTAAGGTGAATGTCAGTAAGAGGAAGAACTTGTTCTGTATTATCTGTTCACTGATAGTTCTCAGGGACTTCATCCTCAGCCCTAGTAGCCCATGAGGAGATGTGCATTAGGATGTTTAAGTTTTGACTCATTAGACTGTGTCCAATTCTTCTTAGCAAATCTCTATCAATATAGAATATATAGAACTCCTCTATGAATTTTTTTCCTTTCTATTTCTTCCAAGTGGACACCATATCATTATAAATCTCCCGACTCTTCCTGTTGGGTTTTCCAAATTCATCAAATACATATACAGGACACAATTTAAAATTCAGAAAAACAAATAACATTTTTTGTATGTGCATGTATTTTGGTTTTTTTTTGTTTTTTTTTTTTTTTTTTAGACAGAGCCTCAAGCTTTCACCCTGGATAGAGTGCCATGGCATAACAGCTCACAGCAACCTCCAATTCCTGGACTCAAGATTTTCTTTTGCCACCACTTCCCAGTTTGATGGTACTAAAGGTGCCCGCAAAAACGCCCGGCATTTTTTTTTTTTTGGTTGCAGCTGTCATTGTTGTTTGGTGGCCAGGGCTGATTTGAACCTGCTAGCTTAGGTGTACGTGACTGGCGCCTTAACCCGTTGA
>CAUYRH010123581.1:0-21304 GCA_963574655.1 Perodicticus potto
TTTTGTAGAGACAGAGTCTCACTTTATCGCCCTCGGTAGAGTGCCGTGGCGTCACACAGCTCACAGCAACCTCCAACTCCTGGGCTTAGGCGATTCTCTTGCCTCAGCCTCCTGAGTAGCTGGGACTACAGGCGCCCACCACAAGGCCCAGCTACTTTTCTGTTTTGCAGTTCGGCCGAGGCCGGGTTTGAACCCGCCACCTTCGGTATATGGGGCCCGTGCCCTACTCGATGAGCCACAAGTGCCGCCCGCTAAACTTTATTGATTTATTCTTTTAGGGATTGCTTTAGGAATCACAATGTACATTATTAACTTACTGCAAACTACCTTCAAGAAATATGACGCCACTTCACATATAGGATAAAAACTCTATAACATTGTACTTCCCGTTCTCCCTTCCTGGCCTATTGTTGTCCTACATTTTACCTCTATATCAATTAGAGACTCCACAATACATGGTTACTATTATTATTATTTTTAATTTTTTAATCTTTAATTATTATGGTACATAACAGTTGTATATCTTTATGGGCCTGGTTATTATTTTTGCTTTAAACCATTAATAACCTTTTAAGGTAATTTAAATAATGAGAAAATAAGTCTTTGATATTTCCCCACATATTTACTATTTCTGGTGCTCTTCACTACTTTATGTAAATCCAAAGTTTCTTTTAGTACAAATTTTTTCTGCCTTAAGGATCTTCTTTTAACATTTCATTGTATTGGCTGGGTGCTGTGGCTCATGCCTGTAAACCTAGCACTTTGGGAGGCTGAGGGGTGAATTGCTTGAGCTCAGGAGTTTGAGACCAGCCTGAGCAAGAGTTAGACCCTGTCTCTAAAAACTAGCTTGGCATTGTGGTGGGCATCTGTAGTCTCAGCTAGTTGGGAGGCTGAGGCAAGAGGATCACTTGAGCTGGAGTTTGAGGTTGCTGTGAGCTATGATGCCACAGCACTGTACTGAGGGAAACAAAGCAAAACTGTCTCAAAATTAAAAAAAAACCCCACAACATTTCATTGTACTGATGGTTTGCTGGTGGTGCATTTTCTAAGATTTTGTATGTCTGAAAAAGTCTATTTGGTTTTTATTTTATTTTATTTTATTTTTTTTTGAGACAGAGCCTCAAGCTGTCACCCTGGATAGAGTGCTGTGGCATCACAGCTCATAGCAACCTACAATTCCTGGGCTCAAGCGAGTCTCCTGCCTCTGCCTCCCAAGTAGCTGGGACTACAGGCGCTCGCCAAACGCCCGGCCATTTTTTGGTTGCAGCCACCATTGTTTGGCGGCCTAGGCTGAATTTGAACTCACCAGCTCAGGTGTACATGGCTGGCGCCTTAGCCTGTTGAGCCATAGGCGCCGAGCCAGAGAGAATAATCTTAATAGAGGAAAGGCCTTGTTGAATTGAAGATGATTGAACTGGTCGGCATTATTTATAATGGTCATATTGATCTCCTTACTGTCTTCATATGTCAAACCAATTTGTTTTCAATATGTTAAAAAATTATAAAAATTATATTTTAGGCTCAGTGCCTGTAACACAGTGGTTACGGTGCCTGCACATACACCGAAGTTAATGGGTTCAAACCCAGTCCAGGCCGGGTAAAACAACAATGACAACTGCAACAGAAAGTAGCCAGGCATTGTGGCAGGTGCCTGTACTTCCAGCTACTTGGCAGGCTGAGGCAAGAGAATCGCTTAAGCCCAAGAGTTTGAGGTTGCTGTGAGCTGTGATGCCACAGCACTCTTACCCAGGGTGACATAGTGAGACTCTGTCTCAAAAAAAAAAAAAATTATATTTTACTAGCACTCTGGGAGGCTGAATGCTAGTATTATTTGTGATATAGTCTCTTTCAAGGTTATTCCTTTAGTATACTTTGTATATTTCTTAAAGTTTTTAGATTATCTTATGCTTTTCCTACAAGTTCAAGGGAAGACTTTTAAAAGGGAAGGGCTTTCTCTTATAAAATGAAACAAACACATATTTTTTTGGCCTATGTGTGTGTATGTATGTATTTTTTCTTTACATATTTGTGTATGTATGTATGTATTTTTCTTTTGTGTGTATGTGTATTTTTTACAAATGTAATCACTGTATATTCTAACAATCTTTCTATTTACAGTGTATCCTGGATACTTTCCACGTCCTTTAAATTATTTTCTTCAACTTAGTGAAGTATTTAATATCTACTTAATATTCTGTTACGTAGATGATCTGTAATTTACTTAACAAGTCACGTATTGCTGGCTTGGCATCTGTGGCTCAACGGGCTAAGGCGCCAGCCACATACACCTGAGCTGGCTGGTTCGAGTCCCGCCCCAGCCCGCCAAACAACAATGACAGCTGCAACCAAAAAATGGCTGGGTGTTGTGGCGGGCGCCTGTAGTCCCAGCTACTTGGGAGGCGGAGGCAGGAAACTCGCTCGAGTCCAGGAATTGGAGGTTGCTGTGAGCTGTGATGTCACAGCACTCTATCCAGGGTGACAGCTTGAGGCTCTGTCTCAAAAAAAAAAAAAAAAAAGTCACGTATTGCTGGATTCAGAATGCTGAACTCTGCCGTCACTGGATGTGCTTATTTCACACATTTACAATCATTTGCTTTAGGCAGTCCCAGAAGTAGGTTTCCCATACTTCTACATGCCATGTTCTAAGGTTGTACAAAGCTATAGCATCCACAAAGTATCTGCTTCCTCATGTTGCTGCTCATATGGCATATCATTAGTCTTTTAAATCTGCCGGTCTAATAATTGTAAACTGATTTTTCTTTATTTCTTTAACAAGTATCCACTTTGGTAAATGATATGTTCCTATTTTTAGTGAATTACTCAGTCTTCACTGGAAGAAATCCTAGGCTTAAGAGGCAAAAGCCAGAGTTGAAAGAGAATTGGCTTTATGTTTAGAGAAATGTAGATTCAAAACACAGCTCTGCCTCTTACTAATTGTGAGTTTAGGCAAGGGACTTACTATGAGCCTCCATTACCTCATCTGTTGAATGGGGTTACATACGTCACATGATTAAATGTTAGTATGACAAAGGGCTCTTCATGTGAAAGATCCTAAAATAATCTATTTTTGTTGTAGTCACCTGACAACCATAGCATTAATTCACACCTCCTCGGCCTTGATTCTGAGACACTATAGTAATCAGAGACTTTAGGCTGGAGAGAGTTTAGATGATCCTGATTAGAAGATAGAGGTGGGTTGAAACAGAGTTCTGGGGGGGTTTATTCTGGGAAGTACAGTTTTTTCAGAGGAAAGGCTGCCTGCTGTTTTCTTCCTTCATGTCTGAGAGAGTCCAGGCATATTCCTAAGCCATGGATGATGTTCAGGTTCAGATGGGATGGCCCCTTCTCAACCCTAAAGTGGGCACAGACAAAAGAGGATCTGCTCACGGAGGGATTTAACAACTGAGGCTCAGCCACAGATCAGCATCATCAGAGATGGGGTGGTCCAGAGAGCCTTCTGCTGGAATAACTGGTCTAGCTTCATGCAGGAGGCCTCTGCTCTGTATTGACACTGACATGGGTGGTTCCTCATGGTAGAGGGAAGACTTGTCTTTGTCCATACTCCGTTGTCTCCACCAATTTGTATGGGGTTATAGTAGAAATGAAGGAAAAACAGGATCATATTAACTTAAGTCATTTTGGGAATTTTGAGACACATCTGGTCTCAAAGTTACTTTTTCCTCTCCCAGCCCTGGCTTCTCTTGATGCTTTGCTTCTCCAATGGAAGAAGCCCAAGGAGAACTGACAAGTTTATGCAGTTCTAAAACCATGGCCCATGTAAGTTTGTAATTTTGTTCTTTGAAATCCTATGTTTTTAAATTTATGTGATCATTTTTATTATCCTGAGACTTCCTTTCTAAGCCACCCCTGTTGGTGAACTTGCTTTCCAATTACTCCAACCACAATTAAGGATGCTGCCAGACAGCCTCGTGTCCTCCACATTTAAACCACTTTTCTCTTGCCTGTACTCACCTATTCATCATGCATCTGTCTGCCTCATCTTCTCTCAGAAGCATTGATGGAGCAGTAAAAGGTAAAGTACCTCAAGAGAAATATCTGAGCATCTGTCATCAGAGGCAGGGTGGCATAGAGATGATAGTCCTGGTGACTCCCCAGACCTGAGTTTGAAGGTGATAGGGTGGAATTTGGTGTTGAGTGTTTTCCCACCCCAGGTGACTCTAGCACTGTCTTCCATGTCAGCCTCAGAAGAAGAGGTGAGATATCATGCATTGAGAGGCTTAGAGGACAAGGTCTGAGTGTGATTGGGCCTGTACCAGGGGATCCCTGGGGGGGTGAACAATAGGACAAAAATTCAGTTTTGTGGTTGAGGAGGTTTCCAGTGACATTAGTGTCATTATGGATCATTCTACATCAGTGTGCTCTAGCTTAGGAATAAGGCAACCATTCCAGAGGAACAGTAGAGGGAATAGGGAGGAAGATCCTCTAGATGCCTAATGATGAATAAAAATAGGCTCCCAGGATCGGGGAAGACTTTAAACATTTTGTCCCACATAAATGCCTAAAACTTCAGATATATTCTAAAGATGGATGTTAGTTTGCATGATATGAACCTGAGTTTCAATGAAATCACATGATGTCAACAAGTCCTATTCTCTACAATAGACATTTTAGAGTACTTTGGGAGAAAAATTCTTTTTAAAAAAATTCCTTGATGAGAAGAGGGGATGATGGAACTCACATTTATTCAGAAATTAAGATTTAGGCATATAATACGCAGTGTGCTTATTTATGCTATTTTGTTTAATTTGCATCAAAAGCATACAAGCACCCTACTTGATAAACACTAGTTTCCTTATTCTCCCATACATGTTGTAGGCCTGTGCCCCAGTTTACTTGCTATATTGCTTTTCTGCAAAGCAGTTTTCCATCTTGAAAACGCATTAAAATTTTTTTTTTTATAATGTAGATTTGTCATTTCAGGTATCCTTGGCATTCAAGGATGTGGCCATAGACCTTTCCCAAGAGGAGTGGGAATGCCTGGACCCTGCACAGAGGGACTTATACAAGGATGTGATGTTGGAGAACTACAGCAACCTGGTCTCAGTGGGTAAGGCAGCTGCCCAGAGACTTTACAGCTGTTTTCTGGAACATCAGCTTTCTGCAGTGTTGAATTTCAGAACTCTGTTTCAGAAGCCAACTGAATTTTTGGCCTTTATTTCTAAAGATATGGTTTAAACATTGTTAGGGTGAAAATGGACACCTGACTTAAGCACCTTCATCTTCCTCATCTTTCAGTGGCATTCATTCTTCTCTCTGGCCCTTCCTGTTACTGCCTGTTTTTCTAAATGATTCTCATATTTGAATCATGCAACATTTTAAGAGAAACTAGATTTCCTATAATGTATATACCCAGAATTCCTGTATTCCTGTAGCTGCTTCTGTTAATGTCTGGCCCACCTGCGAGAGAACAGCTAGTCTCAGGGTTCTGGTTTTCTTTAGTTATCAAAAGAACCTCTATGAATTATATATAGTTATAGATTGAGTTAACAAATATTCATTTAAAATTTAAGTAGACACATTTCATACTAGAAGAGACAATCTCTTTAGCTTGTTTTGTGGTTGAAAGTTACAGTCTGTGAATTTTGCATTTTCCATTGAAGGAATATCTCAGGAAGAACATGGAAGTGTTTTCGGAAATTTAGATTTCTCCTAGCAAAATAGTAGCATCTACAACAAAACTGTACTATATACTAGACATCCTTTTAAGCCTTTACATATATTAATTCATTTAATTCTCACAATAAGCCTATGAAGTAGGTAATATTAGTCTCATTTTGCATTTGATAAAAGTGCAACGTGGCTCAGCACTCATAACACAGTGTTTAGGGCACCAGGCACATATTCCAAGGGTGGCAGGTTCGAACCCAGCCCAGGCCAGCTAAAAAACAACAATGACAATTGCAACAAAAAAATAGCCGGGCCTTGTGGCGGGTGCCTATAGTCCCAGCTACTTGGGAGGCTGAGGCAAGAGACTTGCCTAAGCCCAAGAGTTTGAGGTTGTTGTGAGCTGTGACGCCACAGCACTCTACCAAGGGTGACATAGTGAGACCCTGTCTCAAAAAAAAACAGATAAAGGTGCAATGCATAGAGGGTAAGTAACTTTTCAAGGTCACACAGCTGGTAGGTGACAGAAGATTTGACTCCAGGCCATAGGGCTCCAGAGTATGTGCTTGCAACCCCTCTCTATACTGCGTTTAAAAGCAAAGCAGACCTTTTCCCTCCCTTATCTAGTCTCTGTAGTCCTATAATCATGAGCCCATCTTAGTGTGAACATTCTTCAATGGTCTTCTTTATTGTGAAGGCTTTGTCAGGTACTGTTTTGACCTATAGTTTATTATAAATGTAACCAAGTCTGAATTAAGTCATTTTGAGGTTATGTTTGTTTTGGGTATGTTTTCAGTTTTTTCTATAATGTGTTGTATCTTTTCTCACAAGCAGGATTTACCATTCCTAAGCCAGATGTGATTACTTTATTGGAGCAAGACAAAGAGCCCTGGGTGGTAATGAGGGAAGGGACAAGGAGTTGGTACACAGGTGAGTGACAACAAATCAGGCAGGGGAATGCCATCTCAAGTTATGGCCTACTGGGGCTGGGAGGAGGCACATCCTGAGATGTTGTTTGGGAAGCTGCATTCAAAGGCCTAGGGCCTGTGGAGAAAGGGCCTGAAACCTGGGAGACATTAAGGTTCTCTCAACATGAGCTACCAAAGGAACTTTATCCAACCATTAGCCTGTCTCTCTGCTCTCATATTCCCCTCCCATATCAAAGAGGAGTTGCTTGCTTTCTTCCCCTTTGACAACCATTCCTCTTTTATATTTAGATTAATATTCATTTCTCCATTGCCCAAAATTGTTTAACCCAACAAGTATTTCCTGTTTACCTAACACTATTGGTATACATTCCTATTGTCATAGAGATATTAATATCATAGTAAGAGAAACGTAGTAAATAAGCAAACAAGTAATACCAGGTTTTGATATGTGTTGTAAAGAAAATTAAGTAGGGGGAGAAGACAGAAATCTGGGGAGCTGGTAGGGCATTTAGTTAAGATTGGGAAAGGCCATTCTGAGGTGATGACCTTTGAACCAGAGATGAAGTAAGGTCTCAGGCCATGTGAATATTGAGGAAGAGCATTCCAAGCAGAATAAACTACAAATGCAAGGGTTCTGAGATCAAGTGTTGTCTGTATTTATTCCCAAAACGGATGATGCCAGCTGATTTGAACATTCTTGTATAATTATTTTTGTGTTCATGTTTTCATTTCTTTTGGGTTTTCATTTCTCTTGGGAATATATAGACGTGGAATTACTGAATCATAGGACAAATGTATTTTCTTAATAATATGTAGGTACATTTTACATAATATAAAAATGCGCCCATCTGAAGTGCCAACCTTTATAAACAGTCTTATTAAAGTGTAATTGGTATACATTAACTGCAAATATTTAAAGCATAAAATTTGGTAATTTGAAATATATGTTGTGAAATCATTATACAATCAAAATAATTGTCATCTCCAAAATCAATCCCTCCGTAATACCATTCTCCACCCTTTGCCCAAGTAACCACTGATCATCTCTCTGTCACTACAGATTAGGTTCCATTTGCTAGAATTCTGTATGAATGGAATCATACCTGACTTTTTACTTACCTTCATTCACATAACATATTTATTTTTAAATTCAGCCATGTCTTTGCATGTATCAGTACTTGTTTTTTTTTAATTGTTGAGTAGTATTCCATGTATAGATGTACCACAATTTGTTTACCAATTTACTTGTAGATTCACATTATTCTCAGTGTTTGGCTATTGCAAATAAAGCTGCTACAGACATTCATGTAAAAGTCTTTGTAGAGACATAGGCTTTCATTTATCTTAGGAAAATATCTGGAGTGGGCTGAGGAGATCATATGTTAAATATGTTTGAGTATTTGAGAAACTGCTGCACTGTTTTTGAAAGTGGTCATACTATTTTATGAGAATTACAGTTCTTCCATATTCTTGCCAGCACTTGGTATGGTTAGCATTTTTTATTTATTCACTTTTAGATAGAGTCTCACTGTGTTGCCCAGGCTAGAGTACAATGGCATCATCATAGCTCACTGCAACATCAAATTCCTGGGCTCAAGTAATCCTGCTGGCTCAGCCTCCTGAGTAGCTGGGACTATATGTGCGAACCACCACACCTGGCTTATTTTTCTGTTTTTTGTATACACAGGGTCTTGCCATGTTGCTCAGTCTGGTCTCAAACTCCTGGCCTCAGGTGATCCTCTTGCCTTGACCTCCCAAAGTGCTAGGATTACAAGCATTAACTACTTTACCTAACCTGGTCATCCTATTTATTTATTTATTATTTATTTTTTTTCAGAGACAGAGTCTCACTTTATTGCCCTTCGTAGAGTGCTGTGGTGTCACAGCTCACAGCAACCTCCAACTCCTGGGTTTAGGCGATTCTTTTGCCTCAGCCTCCCCAGTAGCTGGGACTATAGGCGCCCACCAGAATGCCTGGCTATTTTTTTTGTTGTTGCAGTTTGGCCGGGGCCAGGTTGGAACCCGCCAGCCTCGGTATTATGGGGGCCGGCTCCCTTCCCACTGAGCCACAGGCATCACCCTGGTCATCCTTTTTAATTTTAGCTACACTGATATTTGTATAGTGGTGTCGTGTTGTGATTTCAATTTTTGTTTCCCTAATGCCTAATGATCTTGAGCAACTTTTTCATTGCTTAATTTCATTTCACCACATATCTTCTTTGGTGAAATGTCTATTAGACTCTTATATGCTTTTTTTTTTTTTTTTTTGAGACAGAGTCTCACTACTTTGCCCTGGGTAGAGTGCTGTGGCGTCACAGCTCACAGCAACCTCAAACTCTTGGGCTTAAGCAATTCTCTTGCCTCAGCCTCCCAAGTAGCTGGGACTACAGGTGCCCGCCACAACATCCAGCTATTTTTTGGTTGTAGTTGTCATTGTTTGGCAGGCCCAGGCTGGGTTCAAACCCTCCAGCTCCAGTGTATGTGGCTGGCACCTAGCCACTGAGCTACAGGCGCCGAGCCTTTTTATGCATTTTCTAATTGAGTTGTTTGTTTCCTTATTATTGGGTTTTGATAGTTCCTTATGTATTCTGGATATATCTATAAGTCCTTTATCATATATATGATTTACAAAGATTTTCTCCCTTTATTTGGCTTATCTTTTTATTCTCATAACAGTATCTTTTGAATAGTATGAGCTCTTAAAGTTCAGTTTATCACTTTTTCCTTTAATGGATCCTCTTTTCAGTATCTAAGAAGTAAGTGCCAAACATAAAAATTTTGTTTTCTAGAAATTTATAGTTTTCAGCTTTTACATTTGTATATCAATTGTACACAAACTCTTTCAGAAACTTTAAGAGAAGGAAAAACTTCCAGACTCATTGTATAAAGCCAGCATTACCCTGATTCCAAAACCAGACAAAAACATGAGAAAAGAAACCTATCATCAATATCCTTCATAAACACAGTTGCAAAAATTCTAATCAAAACTTTAGCCATTTGAATCCAACAATTTATGAAAACAGTGGTGCTTGCTGGTTTTCCTAAGTTTGTAGACTCATCACTCCAGGCTCTGCCTCATCTTCAGAGCACCTGCTCTTAGATGTCTGATGTCTAATCTCCCTCTGCCTCACTCCTAAAAGTACATCTGCGGTTGCTTTAGGGTAGACCCCAAATTTAGGGTCTACACGAAATCAATAACATCTGTAAAGACTTTGTTCAAAGTTAGGTTACATTCACAGACCCTGGGAATTAGGACTTAGACATTTCTTTTGGGGGGCTAGTTGTGAACATCTGAGAATAAAGGCTTTTATTTTCTTCCTTTCTGATTTATGTATTATTGTCTTTGCCTTACTCTACTGGTCAGGACCTGCAATGTAATTATTATTATTTTTTAAGAGACAGGGTCTTGCTCCGTTACCCAGACTAAAGTGTAGTGATGCAATCATAACTCACTTTAACTTCTAACTCCTGGGCATAAGCAATCCTCCTGCCCTCACCTCTCAAGTAGCTAAGACTACAGGCAGGCACCATCATACCTGTTCAATTTTTTTTATTTTAATTTGTTTTTGTAGAGACAGGGTCTCACTCTGTTGCCCACGCTGGTCTTGAACTCTTGGCCTCAAGTGATCCTCCCACTTCAGTCTCCCAAAATGCTAGGACTGTAGGTGTGAGCCACCATGGTAGTCTGCACTATAATTATTAAATAGCAGTGAGTTTGAGCATCCATGGGTTGAGTGAATAATAATAAAACTGAACTGATGCTCCCAAAATAAAATAGGTCAGTATTTTAGTTGAGATGGGCAAGGAAAAGCAACAATGGCTATTTACAGAGTGGAATGTAAAGTTTTGGAGATACCTAATGTTCAGTGTAACAATAGGTAATTGGAGAAAGATGAAACATAAAAATGACATTTTTCCATTTATACTTTTGACTGAGCAATCTTGGATGTGCATTTTTTTCATCCAAGGGAAGTGATATAGGAAAGAGTATATTTAATTGCTGTACTTGGATGAGAAAGTTTGGAATCAAGGAGATATATTAATAGATGTATTCTAATTGGGGGAAATTAAGTATTATCATATTTAGCTATCTTCCTTGCTGTCATTTGTAATATTTACTTTTATTATCTTCTTGAATCCAGTGGTTTATTCTACAATTATTCAAAACATCCTATGTGTATTAGAGGTTGTTATTCGATGGCAGAAATTGAAACAGATAGTATCTATACTTATGGAATTGGAGGTGTAAGAAAATGTACAGAACAAGAAATGAAAAAATTTGTGAACATATAATTGAGAAAGTCCACATACCTAGGTGTTGGAACATGGACTGGAGGCCAAGTGCAGTGGCTCACGCCTATATTCCTAGCATTCTAGGGGGCCGAGGTGGATAGATTGGCTGAGGTGACAGGTTCCAGACCAGCCTGTGCCAGAGTGAGACCTAAAAACAATAGCCAGGCATTGTGGTGGGTGCCTGTAGTCCCAGCTCCTGGGAAGGCTGAGGCAAGAGAATCACTTGAGATCAAGCGTTTGATAGTACTGTGAACTGTGACACCACAGCACTCTACCGAGGGTGACAAAATGAGATGCTGTCTCAAGAAAAAAGAAAAGAACTTGGACTGACTTAAATATTGTCAGCTGGGATACCATTCTGACAAAACAACATTTACCCTGAGACCTTAAGGGTGAAAAGGAGCCAGCCATACCAAGAACCAGTCAGAGGATTCCTGGGAGAGGAAGTAGCCTGTAAAATTCCTTAAGATTTAGTAAAGATTGTATCATTTTATAGGATCTCAAAGCATTCTTTGTGGTAGAGTATTGAAAACAAAGAGAATAGTACCTTGCACAAATCTTACAGACAAGTACTTTTTATCCATTGTACAGTTTGTACTTTATTCTAAGGAAAAGAGAAACTTTCGGGAAGAAGATTAGGTACAGATTCTCAGAATATTTGCATCAAAATCATCTGATAAAAATGGTCGAAAATGCACGTATCTAAGACTTGCCCCTATAGATTTTGATTAAGTTTGTCTGGTTTGTTGCCTGTATTTAATTTGGAGTAGTATATGTAAGAAATGCCTCTAAATCCATCCTAAATATGAAGACTACTGATTTAACCTATTTCCCTACTCGCCTACTCTTCTCTTTTAAAAAGTCACACCATTTTCTGATATCTTTTCACTTTCTTTCAAATTTCATAACAATAGATCGGGCATGTTAGCTCACACCTGTAATCCTAGCACTCTAGGAGGCTGAGGCAGGTGGATTGCTTGAGCTTGAGAGTTCCAGCCCAGGCTGAGCAAAAGCAAGATCCTATCTCTTCTAAAAATAGAAAAACTGAGGCAAGAGGATCACTTGAGTCCAAGAGTTGGAGGTTGCTGTGAGCTATAACACTGCGGCACTCTACCCAAGGTGACAGCTTGAGACTCTTGTCTCAAAAAAAAAAAATTTCTTAATAATAATTTAGAGTTCTCTAAGCCAGGAGCCAGCAAACTATAGCCCATGAACCAAATAGTTCACTGCCTGTTTTTGCATGGCTCATGACTCATGAGTTACAACTGTTTTTTACTTTTTTTTTTTTTTTTTTGAGACAGTCTTATTCTCTTGTCCTGGGTAGAATGCCATGGAGTCATAGCTCATAGCAACCTCAAACTCCTGGGCTTGAGCAATCCTCTTGCCTTACCCTCCCAAGTAGTTGGGACTACAGGCACCCACCCCAATGCCTGGCTACTTTTCCTATTTTTAGTAGCGACAGAGTCTGATCTCAAGCAATCTGCCCAGCTCGGGCTCACAAAGTGCTAGGATTACAGGTGTGAGCCACCACAGCCAGAGGGTTTTTACATTTTTTTTTTTTTTTTAAGACAGAGTCTCACTATGTTGCCCTCAGTAGAGTGCTGTGGCATCACAGCTCACAGCAACTCAAATTCCTGGGCTTAAGTAATTATCTTGCCTCAGCCTCCCAAGTAGCTGGGACTACAGGTGCCTACCACAACACCGGGCCATTTTTTGGTTGTAGTTGTCATTGTTTGGAAGGCCTGGGCTCGGTTCAAACCCGCCAGCTCTGGTGTATCTGGCTGGCACCCTAGACGCTGAGTTGGGTTTTTACATTTTTTTAATGGTTGAAAAATTCAAAAGTATAATAATATTTTGTATCATGTAAAAACTTTTTGAAATTCAAATCTCAGTATATGTAAACAAAATGTTGTTATAACACAGCCATGCTCATTCAATTACATATTATGTATGGTTGCATTTGTAGTATAACAGCAAATCTAAATAGTTGTGACAGAGACCATATGCCCTGTAAGACCTAAAATATTTATTATACTATCAGGTCCTTTATGTAAAAGGTTCGTTGACCCCTGATCTAAATCTTTTACTTTTTTTTTTTAACTTTTATTTTATTTTATTTATTTATTTTGAGACAGAGCCTCAAGCTGTCACCCTAGGTAGAGTGCTATGGTGTTACAGCTCACAGCAACTTCCAACCCCTGGACTTAAACAATTCTTTTCCCTCAACCTCCCAAGTAGCTGGGACTACAGGAGCCCACCACAACCGGTTGTTTTTTGGTTGTAGTTGTCATTGTTGTTTGGCAGGCCTAGGCTGGATTCAAACCCGCCAGCTCTGGTGTATGTGGCTGGTGCCTTAGCCGCTTGAGCTATAGAGGCCGAGCCAATATCTTTTACTTCTAATGTGTATTATTTCAGTTTATCTACTATAAGATGGAATCTTCGCATCCCATATAACAATAACATTACAGTATTTGTTTGCTTTTCTTTCTTTTTTTTTTTTTAATTTTGCAGATTTGGAGTGTGAGTATGCCACCAAGAATTTATTTCCAGAAAAGGATGTTTATGAAATATATTTATCTCAATTGCAGACAGTAGAAAAATGTAAAACCTACATCCATGAGGACACCCTTTTCAGAAATGATTTGCAGTGCAAACATGAATTTGAGAGGCCAGAGGGACATCAGATGGAATGTGTTAGTCAAATGATAATCCAAAAACCAATATCTCTTCCTCTACATGAGAAAATTCATACTAGAGAGAAATTATATGATTGTAAGGAATGTAGGAAGGCCTTTAGACAACAGTCATACCTTATTCAACATCTGAGAATTCATACTGGTGAGAGACCCTATAAATGTGTGGAATGTGGAAAGGCCTTTTATCGAGTGGGAGATCTCAAAGTACATCAGACGATCCATGCTGGGGAAAGACCCTATGAATGTAAAGAATGTGGGAAGGCCTTTAGACTTCATTATCACCTTACTGAACATCAGAGAATACATTCTGGTGTAAAACCCTATGAGTGTAAGGAATGTGGAAAAGCCTTTAGCCGAGTTAGAGACCTTAGAGTACATCAGACAATTCATGCAGGGGAGAGACCTTATGAATGTAAAGAATGTGGGAAGGCGTTTAGACTTCATTATCAGCTTACTGAACATCTAAGAATTCATACTGGTGAGAGGCCTTATGAATGCAAGGTTTGTGGAAAGACCTTTAGGGTACAACGACATATTAGTCAACATCAGAGAATTCATACTGGTATAAAACCCTATAAATGTAATGAATGTGGAAAGTCCTTTAGTCATGGCTCATATCTTGTTCAACATCAGAAAATTCATGCTGGTGATAAGCCCTATGAATGTAAAGAATGTGGTAAGTCCTTTAGTTTTCATGCAGAACTTACTCGACATCATAGAATTCATACTGGTGAGAAACCCTATGAATGTAAAGAATGTGGAAAGGCCTTCCGTCTGCAAACAGAACTTACTAGGCATCATAGAACTCACACTGGTGAGAAACCCTATGAATGTAAGGAATGTGGGAAGGCCTTTATTTGTGGATATCACCTTACTTTGCATCTGAGAACTCATACTGGCGAGATTCCCTATGAATGTAAGGAATGTGGAAAAACCTTCAGTAGTCGTTATCATCTTACGCAACACTACAGAATCCATACTGGTGAGAAACCCCATATATGCCATGAATGTGGGAAAGCCTTTCGTCTCCAAGCAGAACTCACCCGACATCACAGAATTCATACTTGTGAGAAACCTCATGAATGTAAGGAATGTGGAAAGACTTTTATTCGTAGCAATCAACTTATTTCACACCAGCGAATTCACACCAATGAGAATACCTATGAATGTAAAGAATGTGGGAAGATTTTTAGTCGGCGCTATAATCTTACTCAACATTATAAAATTCACACTGGTGAAAAGCCCTATAAATGTAAGGAGTGTGGAAAGGCCTTTCGTTTTCAAACAGAACTTACTCAGCATCACAGAATTCATACTGGTGACAAACCCTATCAATGTAAGGAATGTGGGAAAGCCTTTATTCGTAGCAATCATCTTACTCAACATCACAGAATTCATACTGGTGAGAAACCCTATGAATGTAAGGAATGTGGGAAGACCTTTAGTCGTCACTATCATCTTACTCAACATCACAGAATCCATACTGGTGAGAAACCCTATATATGTAATGAATGTGGGAATGCTTTTATTTGTAGTTATCAACTGACCTTACATCAAAGAATTCATACTGGTGAAATTCCTTACAAATGTAAGGAATGTGGAAAGACTTTTAGTCGTCGGTATCATCTTACTCAACATTTTAGACTCCATACTGGTGAGAAACCTTATGGGTGTAAAGAATGTGGGAATACCTTTCGTCTTCAAGCAGAACTAACTCGTCATCACACAATTCATACTGGTGAGAAACCCTATAAATGTCAAGAATGTGGGAAGGCCTTCAGTGTTAATTCAGAACTTACTCGGCATCACAGAATTCATACTGGTGAAAAACCCTATAAGTGTAAAGAATGTGGGAAAGCCTTTATTCGTAGTGATCAACTTACTTTACATCAGAGAAATCATATTAATGAGGAAACCCTATGCATAATGTAAAAGAATACAATGACCTTTTGAAATGCCTTTTACAATAGCAGAGAATTCATAATTTAAGAAAATTTTTATTAGGGAAGATGTGGGAATCCCTTTTGCTTCATGCTCACAGTTTCAGAAATGGCATTACATCTTAATTCAAAGAATGGAAAAAGTGTAGCATCACTCAATATTGGTTAAACTTTAGCAGTTGATACTAGTGCAGTGCATATCAAACAATCAAGGACTTTTTTTTTTCTGCAAACTGTTGTTAAACATTGCTTCTGTAAAATGCAGTGATATTGGATTACCACAAAAATGAAATGGTAGGAAAAACAGACACACAAAATAAAAACCCTAGTTGAATTTAACTGAAGTAAATTAGCTTTCTCAAATCACTGTAAAAGTTTCATAATACTTGCTCTCATTGTCTGTACTTTAACTCCTTGCAGTCCAAAAGCAAACGATTTGTGGACCAGTGTCAGCACATGGACCATACTTTATATAGCACTGTAACAGAAACAAATGATTCTGTTAATATAATGAATGAGGGAGAGACTAGAGTCATGACACATCAGTTGTTTTTTTTTTTTTTAATCTCACTCTGTCACCCTGGGTAGAGTGCCAGAGCATCATAGCTCACAGCAACCTCAAACTCCCAGGTTCAAGCACCCCTCTTGCCCAGCCTCCTGAGTAGCTGGGACTACAGGCACCCAACACAACATCTGGCTAGTTTTTCTATTTTTAGTAGAGACAGGATCTTGCTTTTTCTCAGGCTAGTCTCAAACTCCTGAGCTCAAGCAATCCACCCGCCTCAGCCTCCCAGAGTGCTAGAATTACAGGTGTGAGCCACCATGCCCAGCCTTCATGGCACATCTTCGCTGTAATTCTCATAATTCCATCTCTGCCCTTGTGGTACTTGGCAATATCCTTCTCTGTGCCTTGGTTTTAAAATGGTAATAATAATACCTTCCTCATAGTAATTTTGTGATGAAATGTTAATACAAAATAAAACCTTTATAAGAGGATGTGCTCAATATTTAGTGAGCACATCCTCTTATAAATAGTGATATTTTTATCACTAGTGATACCATTCATAAATTCATGTGAAAGGAAGACCTCATAGATGTAAGAAGTTTGTAAAAAACATCTATTACCTTTCATACTTTACTTGCATTTGGATAAATAATTGTGGATAAAGTCCAATACAATAAACTCCGTCTTCTAAAATCAGAATTCATCTCCAAAAATTCATGTGAGAAAGAAATCTCTATATATGATGAATATGAAGATTATGAGAGTGAAGATTATATGACATCTTTTGAAGAATCACGGAGAGCTGTAATACTTTTTATAATCCAAAAAGCGGATCTGTCACAGTCTGCTTTTCCTGCCCACAATTCGTGATATTAGAAACTAATGATCAAAGGACCATTCTCCATTTATAAAACTTAAAAGAACAGTACAATGAACACTGGTATGTTCTCTCTAGATTCAGCAATTGTTTTTGTTTTTGAGACATTGTCTCAAGCTGTTGCCTTGAGAGAGTGCTATGGCATCATAGCTCACAGCAACCTCCAACTCTTGGGAACAAGAGAGCCTTTTGGTTCAGTTTTTCTATTTTAGAAAAACTTGCTTTTGCTCAAGCTGGTCTCGAACTGGTGAGCTTAAGCAAGCCACCTGCCTTGGCCTCCCAGAGTACTAGGATTACAGGCATGCATGAGCCACCAGGCCCGACCAGCAATTGTTAATATATTGTCATACTTAGTTTGCTTCTATGTAAGATTTGCATATTTTTTACTGTAGTATTTGAGTAAAAATTGGATACACTATGACATTACCTCTCCTAATAATAAAGGCTGCCTTCTACTCAATTACTATATAGCTTCACACCTAAGTAGATTAACATAATCTGTAATCAGTCCTTTTTTCCTCAATTGTGTGAATGATGATTCATGGTTATTTTTTAAAATTCAGGAATGAAAGTAAGTTCATAAATTGCATTTGGTTATGCATTGTTAGTCTCTTTTTTAAAAAAAGAACACCCTTACTCCCATCACCCTCCAGCAACTTTCTTCCAACATTGACTTTTTAAGAGTTCAGAATAGTTGTCTTGTAGAAAGTCACAGTCTGGATTTTTATCATTGTTTTTTTCAAAGCATTTTTGTTCTATTTAATTTTTTCTTAAATCATAACCATACATTTATGGGGTGCAATGTGATGATTTAATATACAATATAGAATGCTTAAATCAAACTGATTAACATAACCATCACCTCACTTATTTTTTATGGTAAGACAGTTATAATTTACTCTTAGTTATTTTGAAATGTATCCTTATATTGTGCACATTAGGCATTCAAAGTTTGTTTTTGTTTTTTTTTTTTCAAAGTTTGTTTTTGTTTTTGTAGACAGAGCCTCAAGCTGTCACCCTGGGTAGAGTGCCGTGGCATCACAGCTCACAGCAACCTCCAATTCCCAGGCTCAAGCGAGTCTCCTGCCTCTGCCTCCCAAGCAGCTGGGACTACAGGTGCCCGCCACAACACCCGGCCATTTTTTGATTGCAGCTGTCATTGTTGTTCGGCGGGCCCGGGCTGGATTCGAACCTGCCAGCTCAGGTGTACGTGTACGTGGCTGGCGCCTTAGCCCGTTGAGCCACAGGCACCGAGCCTGTTTGTTTTTGTTTTTGAGACAGAATCTCACTATGTTGCCCTGGGTAGAGTGCTGTGGCATCACAGCTCACAGCAACCTCAAACTCTTGGGTTTAAGTGATTCTCTTGTCTCAGCCACCCAAGTAGCTGGGACTACAGGCACCAGCCACAGTGCCCAGCTATTTTTTTGTTGCAGTTGTCATTGTAGTTTCAGCTGGCCAGGGCCGGGTTCGGACCACCAGCCTTGGTGCATGTGGCCAGCACCGAGCCCGTTCAAAGTATGTGTACCTTTATCCCCAGTAATCCCCATGAACTGGAAATTAGGAGTAGAGAGCCAATTAAGTAAAGATTAAATATTTTGGCAAGATTACTCAGTAGGAGACATTGTATTTTAATTTGTAACCCATCAGTTGGCATGTAATGACATATTATACCACTTTCTTACTCTACATTCACTTGGTATAGCAGAATGTGCTTTCCAAAGATGGCCATACCAGTATATCCCATTGTACATGTTCAGCTTACAATGTAATATTGACCCACGCTCATGAAGAGATAAGGATCATGGTCCTTCCTTTTCAATCCAGGCAGGCAGGCCTATGTTTATGGCAGAAATGACACTACGTGATTTCCAAGACTAAGTCATAAAAGGCAATACAGCTTCTACTGTAACCCACTTGGGACACTTATGAAGCCCAACTACCATGCTATGAAGATGTCAAGTAACCACACAGAAAAGCTAAGTAAACTTGTCTGACTACAGACCTAGTTTACATCCCAAGTGACAGCCAGCATCAAGTACTGAGAGTGAGGGTATGAGCCTTCAGGTGATTCTAATCCTTAGCCTCAAGGCATCCCAGTTGGTGCCAAGTGGAGATAAGCTTTCCTGCATGAGACTGTCAAATTGCGGATTCCTGAGTAAAATTGTTTTAAGCCACTAAATTTGGAAGCACAGGGTAGCTGAAATACTTCCTTAGTATGGTAATCACCAGGTTTCTCTATTATAAAGTTAAATATTTCTTTCAATTTAGTAAGCAATCTTTAGAGTAGTACTTTGGCAACTTGGAAATTTAAGATCACCAATAATACTATAACACTAAAGGAAAAATTAAACAATAAGGGACAATTTAGAAATGAATGATAATGATATCTTGCACTGTGATGTGGCCAAACTGTTTTACTTAGTAAAAAATTTATACCTGTTAATTTGTTCAGGAAACAAATATCGAGAGCCAGCACTTTGTATCTCCTGTTCACCTCCAGCAGTTAATACTATCTCTTTAACAAATTAATCACTGATAAACTGTTAAAGAATAGATAAGCATTCAACTCAAGAAAACTATAGGGGAAAATATTCTAAGCCAGTAAAAGAAAAAAGTGATGATGGTTCAGCGCCTATAGGTCAGTGGATAGGGCACCAGCCACATACATTGGAGCTGTCAGGATTGAAACCAGTCCGGGCCTGCCAAACAACGACAACTACAACCAAACAAATAGCTGGGCGTTGTGGCAGGCGCCTGTAGTCCTAGCTACTCAGGAGGCTGAGGCAAGAGAATTGCTTAAGCCCAAGAGTTTGAGGTTGCTGTGAGCTGTGATGACACAGTACTCCCAGGGTGACAGCTTGACACTCTGTCTCAAAAAAAAAGAAAAAAATTCAGTATCCTTTTTGGGCGGGGCCTGTAGCTCAGTGGGTAGGGCACCAACCACATACACCAAGGCTGGCGGGTTCCAACCTGGCCCAGGCCTGCTAAACAACAATGACAACTGCAACAACTACAACAAAAAATAGCTGGGCGTTAGTCACAGCTATTTGGGAGCTAAGGCAAGAGAATTGCTTAAGCCCAAGAGTTTGAGGTTACTGTGAGCTGTGATGCCACAGCACTCTACCCAGGGTGACAGCTTGAGATTCTGTCTCAAAAAAAAAAAAAGAAAAGAAAAAAGTGACGATAATTAAAAGGAGTTAATGAATTTGAAAACAGATTTATTTATGGCTTTGTAAAAAAACATTAGTACTAGGTTTTGGTAATTCTAATCAAGGGAGGGAGATAAAATTACAGCATTGTGAATGAGAGTGGGATGTGACTGCAGACTTTTTGAACTGTACTATTCTATTAGATATATTCCAATATATTTGACAATCTAGAGAGAATATATTATTTCCTACAAAGACTTTTTCCAGAAAGATAAAAGGAAAATTTAGTCCAAGATATCCCTCTTTAGAACAATACTTAATGTTTGACAGTATTTCAATTAAGAAACAAAACAATAACAGTGGCCAGGCGTGGTGACTCACACCTGTGATCCTAGCACTCTGAGAGGCCAGAGTGGGTGGACTGATTTGAGTTTACATTTTGAGACCTCATCTCTACTAAAAATAGAAAAACTAGTCAGGTGTGGTGGCAGGCACCTGTAGTCCCAGGTACTCGGAAGGCTGAGGCAGGAGGATCTCTTGAGTTCAAGAGTTCAAACCTCAGTTGCTGTGAGCTACAATGACGCCATACACTCTACACAGAGTGACAGAAACTCTGTCTCCAAAAATAAACAAATAAAAAATAAAAATAAAAGGGATTTTTTTTGGATACAAGATTTTGCTCTCTTGCCCAGGCTAGAGTACAGTGGTGTCACCATAGCTCAAGGCCAACCTAAAACTCCTGGTCTCAAGCAATCCTCCCCCCTCAACCTCTCAAAGTGCTCAGATGACAGGCATGAGCTGCCGCACCCTGCCTTACCCAAAATTTTGAGGAGGTGAATATCAAAATTTCGCTAGCTCTCTCCACACCAATCATATAATCTTCATAACCCAATAGATTAAGATTGCTCTTTAAAGCCAAAAATATAAGTGAGTTTCATTTTGAAGATAAATGCAGAAATTCTAAATGATCAGAATACTTACTCAAAGCATAGTAAAAGAGCTAAGCAAAAAGATTTATTTACCTGGACTATCTAGGGATTGATCTAATTATTCAAATAAATGATGGGAAAGAACTTACTTAGTGCAAGTATTTTCAAGATCCACTTTCTTAGGGCGGCGCCTGTGGTTCCGTGGGTAGGGCGCTGGCCCCATATACCGAAGGTGGCGGGTTCAAACCTAGCCCCTGCCAAGCTGCAACAAAAAAACTAGACGGGTGTTGTGGCAGCGCCTCTAGTCCCAGCTACTTGGGAGGCTGAGGCAAGAGAATCGCCTGAGCCCAGGAGTTGGAGG
>CAUYRH010123582.1:0-19542 GCA_963574655.1 Perodicticus potto
AAATTGTTCTCACAAAGTAATGAGAAAATCTCTTGAATGCTATCACAATCAGGTTGATGAAAATATCTCTGATTGTATCTGAAGCCCGTACACTGTACCCCATGACTGAATTATTGTACACAGATATGATTTAATAAAAAAGAGAAAAAAAAAAAAAAAAAGAAATATGACATCATGGCACTCTACCCAGGAAGACAAAGTGAGACTCTGTCTCAAAAAAAAAAAAAAAAAACAGTAATTCATAAGAAAGAAGCACAGAGGTAAGTAACGTAAAATAATTTTTAAAAGCTTTTCATATAGTACCTTCCCCAGCATGAAAACAGGTTACTTTCACCTCATTTCATGGCAGTCTGGGAAACAGTTCAACACTTTCCCTAGGCAATTGAATCTTTGCCAATAAATGCCTAAAATTTTTCTCCAAATAGAACTCTCTACTTTCTCAAAAATAAAACTATTTATTTGGATCTAGGATATAAGTCCAACAGATAATGATACTGGATCTGATAAGCCAGGAAGGATTAACACACCCCAATACAGGAATAAACTCTGACCTTCAGTGCACTGATTGCAAACAAAAAGTAATTATTAGGCATGGTCAATTCTACTAAATATCAAATATCCAAATGCAGAGTCAAAAATCTCCCAAGTGCTTTTCCCTTTCTATTTTAAAATACATGCCCAGAACACATAGCATAAAGTTACAAAACTAGGTAGTAGAAAGGTATATTCTTTCTGATCCACACATTAACTTTAATAGAATTTCCAAACTGCTTTTAGTCATTACTAAATAGTCATGTTACAGAATCCAAAGATCACATTCATTCAACATCAAGTCAAAGTTTATAATTATATAAAGATGACTCAAATATTTAACTAAAACAAAGATAAATATTTTCTATCTAAAAACTAGTCAAAATATTTAATGAATAAAGGTATTTCCTCCTACACAAGTAATTAAGACTATTGGCATATACAAAGGCTACTAATTTGTGGACAATGATTTTATATCCTGACAATATGATCTTATTGTCAGCAATAGAGAGAGAGAGAGTTTGACCTCCTCTGCTTCCATTTGGATGCCCTTTATTTCCCTTTCTTGCCTGATTCTATTGGCTAGAACTTTCAGCACTATGATGGATAGTAGTGGTGATAGAGGACAACCTTGTCTGGTTCCATTTCTAAGTGGAAAAGCTTTCAGTTTTACTCCATTCAGTAAAATATCAGCTGTGAGTTTGTAGTAGATGGCTTTCATCAGATTAAGAAATGTGCCACCTATGCCAATACTCTTAAGTGTTCTAATTAGAAAAGGATGCTTCTAATTTTATTAAATTCTTTTTCTGCATCTATTGAGAGGATTACATGATCTTTGTTTTTACTTCTGTTGGTATGGTGAGTTACTTTTATGGACTTGCATATGTCAAACCAGACTTGCATCTCTGGGATGAAACCTACTTGACCATGATGAATGATTCTTTTAATGTGTAGCTATAATCTATTGGCTAGGATTTTATTGAAAATTTTTGTTCTATATTTATTACTGAAATTGGTCTGAAATTGTCCTTATTTATTGAGTCTTTTCCTGATTTTGGCAAGAGAGTGATGTTTGCTTCATGGAACATGTTAGGAAAGATTTATTACTTCTCAATTTTTTGGAATAATTTCTGCAGCATGGGTATAAGCTCTTCTTTGAAGGTTTGATAGAATTCTGGTGTGAAGCCATCTGCATCAGGGTATTGTTTTGTTGGGAGTTTTTTTATTGTTTCTTTGATCTCAATTCTTGAAATTGATCTGTTCAAGAGATCTATTTCTTCTTGATTAAGTCTAGAGACAAGGTGTGATTCCATGTATTGATCCATTTCCTCCACATTGTCAGATTTCTAGGCATAGGGTTTCTTGTAGTACTCAGAGATAATCTCTTGTATCTCTGTGGCATCTGTTGTTATTTTCCCTTTCTCATTTCTGATTGAGGTTATTAGAGATTTTACTTTTCTGTTTCTAGTTAATCTGGTCAAAAGTTTACCAATTTTTTATTTATTTTTCTTAAAAAACAACTTTTTGTTTCATTAATTTTTCTGAATGATTCTTTTGTTTTCAATTTCATTAATCTGTTTTAATTTTGGTTATTTCTTTTTTTCTGCTGTGTTTGGAATTAGATTATTCTTTCTCCAATTCCATAAGATGGTTCATGAGTTTGTTGATGTGCTCTCTTTCTGTTTTTCAAATGTAGGCATCTCATGAGATAAATTTCCCTCTTAAGATGGCTTTTGCTATATCCCACAGGTTTGGGTGACTTGTGTCTTTATTGTTGTTATGTTTGAGGAATTTAACTATTTCCTCTTTTATCTCTTCCTGAACCCAACCATCATTCAGCATAAGACTGTTTAATTACCAAGTCTTTCTGTGTGAATGAAAATTTTTGTTGGAGTTGAATTCCATCTTTATTGCCTTGTGGTCTTAAAAGATACAATGTATAATTTTTATTCTTTTAATTTTGCTGAGGTTTGATTTGTATCCTAGGATGTGGTCAATTTTGGAGTATGTACCATGCACTGATAAGAAAAATGTATTTTCCTTAGCCTTGGGATGGTGTGTGATGTATATGTCTATTAATCTCATTTTTTCCTCAGGTCACATTTAAGTCCTTTGTATCTTTGTTTAGTTTCTATTTAGAGGATATATCCTGTTCTGTCAGATGGATGTTAAAGTCCTCAGATATTATGGTATTATGGGGTATCATATTGCTCAGACCCATCAAAGTCTGTTTCATAAATCTGGGAACATTTATGTTGAGTGCATAAATAATTAAAATTGAAATGTCTTCTTGTTGTATTGTTCCTTTAACCAGAATAAAATGTTCATCTTTGTCTTTCTTAACTTGAATTGCTTTAAGTATGCTTGTATCTAAAAATACAATTGCAACCCCTCCTTGCTTCTGATTTCCATTTGCTTGTAAAGCTATTCTAGATCCCTTAACCCTGAGTCTAGATTTGTCCTTCAGAACTAGGTATGTCTCCTGTAGACAGCATATGGATGGTTTGGGCTTTTTTATCCAATTAGCCAGCCTGTGCCTCTTCAATGGTGAATTCAGTCCATTGACATTTAATGACAGAATAGATAAGTGTGGTGGTATTCTATTCATCTTATTTTGTGAAAGTCTGTTGTGTAATTTTATCCTCTGCACTATTGTGGAAGCTAAATTTTGACCTTTAGCTTCTGAGTGTTTACTTTGCAGATGGTCCATCTTATGGTCAGTCTTGAGAATAGGTCTCAGTATTTCCTGTACAGCTGGTCTTGCTGCAAATTTACTCAGTGCTTGTATATACACAAAAGATTTGATTTCACCATCAATTTTGAAGCTTAGTTTAGCAGGATATAAAATTCTGGACTGAAAATTTTGTTTTAGAATGTTGAAGGTGGATGACCATGCTATTCTAGAAGCTCTTTCAGAAGGTTTCAGTTGAAAAGTCTGCTTTCATGCTAATGGTTCAGCAGGTCAGTTGAAGCCTGGTTGCTTGGAGAATTTTATCCTTCATCTTAACTTTGGACAGGTTCATTACAATATGTCTTGGAGAGGCTCTGTTTGAGTTGAGATAACCCAGTGGTCAATATCCATTTGAAAGGAGTGTGTCGGGGTCTTTAGTAAAACTTGGAAACTTTTCACTTACAATAGTCTCCAGTAGGGCTTCCATTCCTTTGGGACAATCTTCTTACCCTTCAGAAATCCCTACTATTCCTATCTTTGAATGCTTCATGGAGTCTCGTAGTTCTCTAAAAGCACCTGTTTTGCTTTCTCTCTTCTTTTCTGCCTCTTTAAGTACTTAGTTTAACTTTTAAACTTTATCCTCTAGCTCTGAGGTTTCTTCTTCTCCATGATCTAACCTATTTTTGATACTTTCCACTGAATCTTTACATTCCCTGATCAGCTCCTTCATTTCCTTAAGCTCTGCCATTTCCTTTCTATATTCTACATATCTCTCATCTAACTTTTGGTTCTGTCTTTCTATTTCTCATCCATTCCTTTTATTGTCTTTATCATTCACATTTTAAATTCCCTTTCTGTCAACTCCATTAATTCTTTATAGGTGGAGTCTTTCTGCAGTAGCTGCCTCATGGTCCCTTGGGGGAGTTGCTCTGCTTTGGTTTTTGATATTGCCCAAATTTTTCTGTTGGTTCCTCCTCACATGTTCTTTCTTCTTGTTCACCTCCTTGTTCTCCTTTTTCCTTCTTACTGTCTCCTTTGCTTCAAACAGAAGCCCTTGCTCTTGATGATAGTATGTTGCAATATGTTGCCAGACGCCAGGTGGCACTATGGTTTTTTTAGGAAACAGCACAACCTGCAACCTCTACGGTCCTTATCCCAAACTTAGTTGCCTTTGATGATCACCTGATTATTCCCTCAGCATTGAGACCCTGCCAGGTTGGAACTTTAAAGCTCACAAGAATATTTCAGGAACAGGTCTCTGTGTGTCCCCTGAGTCAAGTTCCCATGGGATGCAGGGGTCACTCAGACTGTTCCAAGAGTGGAATTCTAATCCCTGCAGGCAGAATTCAGACAGCTATGCTTTAGGCCCCTGATAAGACTTTCTCATGACCTTCCAATGACAGCCCCCTGGCCTCCAAGACCTTCTCACTATGGCTGCCTTACCAGCCACCAAACCTATGGCAAATCCACACCAACCATTCAAATCTGGTTGCTATATACTGCTCAAGTCTTCCCATTCTTCCAAGCTTTCCACTCAACACACAGCTTCCCCCAACACCTGAAAACATCCTCCAATCCCAGATCTTTGTGAGGGCCAGCTGATCCCAGCTGGTCATCATCACTTGCTTAATTTATCATATTTCCACCACTCTGGATCATATGCTGTACCCAGATCACTACTTCCTCACTGTACTCCCTGAGCTATGACTCTGGGTAGGGTTCTCAAGCCAGGAATGGCTGGATTCTCTATTTTTCCCCACTCATTCTATGATGGCTCAGCTGAATGATTCTTTTGGTCACCACCGTGCTCTGCCCCCTCCAATCAAGAAGTACTATTAGCTACAATACATAAAAATCATGTTCAGATATTAAAAGATAGATAATCAAAACCAGGAGATGAATTATATATGGAAAAGAACCTAATGGAACTCCAAAGAAATGAAAAATATTACAGTTTTAAAAATCCTTAAACCAAAGATTGGAAAGAGCTAAAGAATGAGATAAAAAACTGAAATTACTCAGGGTGCAACATACAAACAGGAAATATCAAAGAATTCAGGACACATGAGGGTTTGATAAGAGGGGCTAACATACATATAGTATCCATAAGGAAAGGAAAAAAATTGTGTGAGCAAAGTAATTGGGGCAGAGAATCAATGTTCAGATAGTAACTCAGAATTTTCTAGAATAAAAGGAATTAAACTTCATAAAGGACAATAAACCCAAAGCAAGGGGGGGAAATCTGTAACTAGACACAGAGACAAAACAATACCTTTGAAGAAGAAATTATCTTTAAAGTATTCAGAGAAAAAAGTCAGTATTTTCAAAGGAATATAATGATACTTCTGACTGACTTCTCAAAAACAGTATAAAAGCAAGGAGACAGTAACAGTGGAAAAAACAAGAAAATAAAACTGTAGACTTAGAATTTTATATCCAGACAAATCACCATCAATAGGTAAGGGAAAAATAACCCTAAAAGAACTTTGCTATTAGCCATATGGAAGCCATCTTGCCTCCTTACAGACTGTCAGAATATAATACGTGCAACAAAGGGAGAAAAACAGGGTCCTAGCAACAATTTTAAGCTTTTATATGTAGGCAACTTTAATTCCAGTCTTAACTTTGGAAATCTTAATCTCAAGGCAATGTATCTTCAATTTATTTTTTATTAACCAAAATAGAACATAAGCTAAAATATCAGTTAATGTGAACATATATACTCCCCCCACCCCATCACACATGCACCCCTCTGAAACAGTCACAGAATAACTTGTTCAAACAATGATGTATCTGAAAAGGACCTTTGGGTAGAATTTGAAAACTAAGATCTAAAAAGAAAAATGAGAATCAGTTAAGGGGTCTGTAGAAAACTGTGTAAGAGAACAAAAGAGAATAAATCAAAAGGAGGCCTGAAAAACAGCCTGTGAAGTGACTGCAAGTAAAGTCAATGGAATTTTAGTGTCAAAGAGTAGAATTTGATTCAAGATCACTCTTACAATTTACTGATGCCAAGTTTAAAAGATGTGATATTTCCCAACAACTTAAGTTCAACTACAGTATGAGCCCCAATTATATTTATTTTTATGGTTACAAATCAGAATGGTATGAGAAAGCAGGAAGTAGTGCCTAGATTTAATTGAGGCTACTAGGGCACTATCCTAATTGTTGTTGAAGAAAACTTAGAACTAGCCAGGAGCAGTGGCTCATGCCTGTAATCCTAGCACTCTGGAAGGCCAAGGCAATTAGATTGCTTGAGCACAGGAGTTTGAGACCAGCCTGAGCAAAAGCGAGACCTTGTCTCTACTAAAACAGAAAAACTGAGGCAAGAGATTCACTTGAGGCCAAGAGTTGGAGGTTGCTAAGAGCTGTGACACCACAGTACTTTACCCAGGGCAACAGCTTGAGACTCTGTCTCAAAAACAAAGAAAAAGAAAAGAAAACTTAGAATAAGCAAAAAGGTTTCTGGGTGTCTGCAACAGGTATCTGCTTAGAACAGACTCTCTCAGATTAGCTGAATCCAGCCTTTGAGGTTTTTAACAACTTTCAAAGATAATGGACAGCAATGCAAAAATTTCTTACCTACAAATGTGCAAATGAATTCTGCCTAATAAGGTTCAAGTAACTCCCCATAGAAAAGCCAGTTTGGTTTTTTAATTCAACTTACCTTTTCAATCAATATAAATGTGTGTTTCTCTAGAGTCAATTTTAAGCAATTGTAACATGTCGGTGCCCATTGTGGGCACTCTGTCACCGTACAAATAAAAACTGCCAGGACAGGACACGAATTGAAGGTACAAGCCTGAAAGAGATGGGCTTCCTGTCTGTCTTCCAAGATCCCCAAGAAACCTGTCTCTTGGCCTTTTATTGAAGCCCACAGCAGGAGTCGGGGCCCATGTGCTAGGATCACATGTTTAATGGTTGCTAACTGCTCTTTCTTCCCAGGTTCAACTCCCATCCTGTTGCCCTACAAATGTTACAAAGTATAACACTTGCTTCTTAACAAGCTACCAATCTTATCTCATTAATGCATGCAGCTGCTTGAGGGCTTCTCTCTGGGCTGCAAAATCTCTCCATGCTGGCTAAGAGATTGTCTCGCTCCCAGCACCTTCTTCAAGAGACGGTGGCTGCTTCTATAAGCCTGGTGTTTGGTCTCCTACAGTAACATCTGTGTGGTTCCCTCACTAATAAAGGAAAATTCTTAATGTGGATATCAATATGAAACTCATAATTTTAACCCTCAAAAAAAAAATCCTTTAACACCAACAAAACCAAGGCAATTTTATAAATAAAAAAAAAGGCAAGCCCTATTTCTGAAGTTTACTTCCAAATAATTTGTTGTAAAGTCTTAGCCTGAACCAGCTCCTTAATCTAATCAGAAAGTTTCCCACAGATTTCATTAAAATTTAAATTTGTTAGAAGGGTACAGGCGAACTTTACTAAATGTAGAATACAAATGTCTTCATATAATAAATGAGAAAATGTCAGGAAGGCTATGTTAATCAGTTTGATGAAAATAGTTCAGACTGCATATGAAACCAGTACATTGTACCCCTTGATGGCACTATTGTACACAGCTATGATTTAATAATAAAGACAATAAAAAAATTTTTTTTAATTTGTTTTAAGATTCATATGATTAAATCTTACAACTTATATCCTGATTAGCAAACTTAATTAAAAATTTAATTAGTCTAATAGGAATTCTCACAAAGCTATAAAAAATAATGGCTATGTATCTTAATATGCTTTATTAAGTCATATGCAAAAAATGTTATCTTTAGCATATGCATTGGAGTGAGTAAAGAGGCTTCTTTTGCCTTTTTTGGACCTACTACCAAAAGAATCACTTTAGGGACAAGCATTCAAAGATACTTTCCAGTGAAAACAACAAAAAATTCCAGAGATGTGATTATTATAGTGAGCTTGAGTGACAATTTTTCAACAGGTAAGATAGGTAAAATTTTGTGTGGAATGTAGTATGTACTGGAATTTATACAGTCATCCCTAGGAACTTTTTCAAATGTGTAAAATTTGAGAATTTCTTAAAAGTTCTTTGTTCTTTATTCCTTCTGACCACTCCTGCAACTTGTCACATTGCTTCTACCACAATTTAGCCACCTAGAGAAGAGAAAGGAGTCACTGGGAAAGACTAGAGCCATGAGAAAGTTTTGAGGTCACTAACGGTTCCTGGTCCACAATTTTCACTCCTTTAAATACCATTTAAAAGATACATGAGTTCTGACAATTAAGTTCACAAATGTGCCACTGTGCAATTATGTTGGCAGCACTGTACAAATAACTCTGTAAGGTTTCGTAACCTTGGTATGTCAGTGTCTCACAACTGTGTTCATGTTGACATGTGGTGGTGTCTCGCTGAGTGGTGTTCCTCATTTGTTCTGTGTTTTTGTGTGCCACAATAAGAATGTCAGAGCTTGAATTAGAGCAAGGAACAAATGTTTGTACATTTCTTGTTAAACTTGGCAAGAGTGGAAATGAAATGAGGGATATGTTAGTCCAGGTTTATGGGGATAATGAAGAAAATGGCAGTGTACATTTTTCTGAGGAAAGAGAATGTGCCATTGATGAAGAGAGGTCAGAGTAGAACTGATGAAAACACTATAAAAATGCTTCCAATTGTGTCTCAAAATCATGAGCTGACTGTGAGAAGTATAACAGATGAAGTATAAACATCAATTAAAAAAACAGGAAAATCTTAACTGAAAATCTTGGCCAACAACTCACGGCTCTTGCATCGACAATGCACCATAACACATGGCACAGTGTGTGAAGCAATTTTTAGCCAGTAAATAAATAACTGTATTGGTACACCCTCCCTACTCACCTGATCTGGCCCCCAAAGACTTTTTTTTTTCCTCAAAGATAAAGGAAATATTGAATGTAAGGCATTCTGACAACATTCAGGACATGGAAGGTAATACAGCAACAGCTTTGATGGTCATTCCCAGAAAAAGAGTTCCAAAATTGCTTTGAAGGGTAGACTAGGTGCTGGCATCAGTGCAGAGCTTCCCAAGGGAAGCAAGTACTTTCAAGGTGACCATAGTGATACTCAGTAAGGTATGTAGCACTTTTTCTAGGATGAGTTTCTGAACTTCATTGTCAAACCTTGTATTCAGAGATAAATCAGAATGTTTTTAAACAAAAACTGTGCAAGAATGCTATAGATAAAGTAAAATTAAGTCAAGTTGCAGGAGGAAGAGAAGAAATTAGGGAAAGTTTCTTCCTGACTATGATGATTCAAATATACAAGCATAATTAAATAAGTCAAACTCTTTTTTGAATAGGACTTTCACTTTTGTTTTTAAACTTCCTGTGCACTCCGATGACTAGGTAGGCTTTATTTATCCTGTTGGTCTATAATCCTTGGAGGAAACTATCACTTAGATCTTATAATTTATCTTAATACCATTTGTAAGCATTCAGCATTCTAATTTCCAGTCCCAAGAACAATCTTGAAAGTATTAGCATGTATATTTTCACAAGTAAGGAAAATGGGGTCTAAGAGGTTGAAAAGGTTAAAAACTCTACATCACTGGTAATTACAAAACTTGAGACCGGGGTGGCGCCTGTGGCTCCAAGGAGTAGGGCACTGGCCCCATATGCCAGAGGGGGCGGGTTCAAACCCAGCCCTAGCCAAAAACTGCAAAAAAAAAGAAAAAAAAAAAAACTTGAGACTAGAGCCTACTTCTATTATACCATCTCTGTGTAACATTTTTTTCACTATTCCTACATGTAAACTGTAAACTTAAGTTTAGTATCTGCTACTATATTTGTAGATTTTTTTTAACTTGGTAATAGAAAGAAAAAACAAACATATTCTAGAGATTAAAATAGAAGTTTTGCTATCCTATAGCTTATTTATGTGAAACAGAAATGTAAACAGAATTCTTTGTCATCTCAAGATGATTCACTTTAAAGGGTGTGAAAAATCTGTGTGGCTGTTTGTGCTAGAAAATCAAACACTTGAAAATTTAAAACACAAAATTGAGATTTTTAATGCAGTATTTCCATTGGTATCTCTAGTCTAATGCCATTATTACTGCATTCTTCTCCACATGGCTCATGTTACATTATAATGATAAATGACTACAGCAAAAGAACTATTCTAGAACAGTCTCACAATCTGTGTGTATAGTACTATAAAGTTCCTAAAATAAACTACCATAACATCTTTAGGTCACGTCTATTTTAACCAATTTATAAGACAATTCTATCGAAATTCAGCAAATGAACCACATTATATTATAGTGTTTGCCCTCTTTATCCAGACTCAGAAGTAAATATACTTACCCCATGTTCCTTAGCAGCTACGACAACTTTGAAGAGGACATCTTCCTCAATAAATGGTCTGACAGCATCATGGATAATCACAACTTCTGGTTTAAACAGTTTTGAGTCAGGCTGGTCCTCTGCCAGTGCCTTTAATCCATTGAAAATTGACCTGTGGCGGGTCACTCCAGCTTCAACCAGTGAGATGCGCTTATGCTGGTACCTCTGAATGATACTGTTCATTGCTTCCATGTTCTCTGACGTTACTGCCACAACAATGTCCTTTATCCAACATACTCTAAAAGGAAAGTATGTGTACATTTTATATAAATCGATTCCTAGATAAGGCTAATAACAGAAAATTGCATTACTACTAATATATTTTCATAGGGAAATTAAATACTGAAAGTTAATAACAGAAAATTGAATTACTACTATTAGTATATTTCCATTTCCATAGGGAAATTAAAACATGAAAGTTGTTACTATGTCAGTTTTACCCACTTGTATTAGGGTCAGTAAAATGTTAATGAAAAAGAATGAGTAAGCATTTCACACTAAAGTTATAGATGGTCTTTTATATCAGAGAATTTTATATATATAATCTATACATATACCATATAGTATGATATATCAAGTATGTTAATTTTTGATACATCAGCCCTATATCAGATAATGTCAAGTTTTTAAGTTAAATTTGAACAATCAGTATATCAGTAGATTATATGAGAAAATAGAAAATAATAATATGCTTTTAAACATTTCCAAATACTTGTTCCTCAGCAGGATCAGCATAATTCAAAACACTTTTAAGTTCCAAAAGTTAACGGACTTTTCCAAGAAGTTCATCAAATTGGCAGCCAACCATTGGAATACTAACAAAGCTAAAAACTTAACACAAGGCCTTCCCCACATCAAGGTGAAATATGTAGCTTAAATGGAGAGATCATAATAATTAAGTTTGTAGAAATACGGTTTAAGTCAAATGGAAACACTTACAATTTAATGAAGTAATAAAGGACTTGTTCTCCTGAGTCATATTTTTTCTGTTGTAAGGCACTTCTTAAAGGACCTGCTGACACACTGGACTGCAAGTCGTCCGCAATATCCAGCAGCCACTGCATTGAAATCTGGCAGATTTCCCTTGAACACCAGTGCTAAAGAAGGCAGGTGTCACTGTAGATTCACTGTCCCACTGCTACGTGCCCCAACCAGGGTAATTACCTTTGACCCATGATATGCACTCTGAATAAAGTCACTTAATTTTTAATGAAATTCTTAACCTATGAGATCCTACATGTTCACGTTAGAAGTGTTAAGCCTTGAAAACATTTTAAAGAGATAGAGGGCCTTAAAAGTACTGAATAAAAATTACTTCCTACTTTTTTTAACCTGAGAATTGAAAATCAATACTGCATTGTTCCACTTAGTTATTCGCAATTTCCCACCTTCTGTTACTGAACAAATCCTTCTTGCAACCCAAAACCCTATTCTTTCTGTAGCCATAACAATACTATTCCGGTGAACAAAACCAAGAGCTACTTTATAGGTGCACTGCCTTTTCATTTTAAGTCTATTCCTTTAATAAATATTTATCAAACAGTGAATAAATGTTCAGTATTGAGGGTACAATAGAAATAGGCCATCACTGCCCTCAGAGAGCTTACAGTCAGACATAAAGCAAATAAAAACCAATCAATTGCAAGCCACAATCAAGTGCAATGAAAGAGAAGTCTAGGGTCCAGAACAGCATGTACGCTGACTTGCTGACCAATGTGGAGAAGGCCAAGAGGGTGTTCCCCAAAGGAGGGGAGTTTACACTGAGATCCAAGCAGCAGATGTCAGGTAAGCAAACAAAGGGGCTTGGAGGGTGAGAAAGGGCTGGTCCAAACAGAGCCCATGGCAGAGTCCTCAAGGGCTAGGAGGAAGTGGAGCTGGGGTTCCCTGAGCAAGGAGAAGAACCCATGAAGAGGCTGAAGGCCTAAGCAGGGGCTTGGCAACCTTTTCAAAGTTTTAACCTTTAATCTTAAAAACTATAGGCAGCCACAGAAAAGCTTTAAGCAGGTGACCATATTCATACTAATAAATAAAAGAGTACTTTTCCATGTTCTAGGCACCAGTCTGTGACATAATGGGAAGGAGTCTCTGGTAGGCAGAGGAATGGACCCTACAATATATCCACTTCCTAATTCCTGAAACCTATGACTATATTATCTCATATGACAGGGAATCTCTGCAGAAGGATTTCGAGATGGGGACATTATCCTGGATTATCTAGTGGATCCAATATACTCAAAAGGGTCCTTATAAATGCAAGGAAGAGGCAGGAAGGTCAAAGGAGGATATGTGATGAGAGAGGCAGATGTCAGAGTTACACAGGGCCCCAAGCCTAAGAATGTGAATGGCCTCTAGAATTTGGAGAAAAACAAGGCACGCCCCCACCCTGCTCCTGCAGAAGGAATGCATACAGCCTTGCCAACAACCATGATTATAGCCCAGTGAAACTAAGTTCAGACTTCAAACTATAAAATTAAGATAATATGTGGTTTTAAGCTATTCAATTTGTAATAATTTTAACAGCAGCAGTAAGAAACTAATACAAGAGCATAAATTGTACTCTGGCTACAAAGTGGAGAATGGACAGGGTAAATGGAAGAATGACACAGGAACCAGGGAGGAAGCTGCCACTGTGGCAATGCACCGATGGCAGCCTGGCTCTGGATGAAGCTTGTCTATGGGATTTGGGAGATAATCTAGAGGTAGTCATCCATAAGAGTAAGAAAGAATGGCAAAATGAGTCAAGGACCACATAATATAAAGTAACAATAGCGAGCATAAATTAAGCATTGACTATGTCTTAAGCACATTTTAAATTTTAACTCACGTAATACTTATAATACTTCTATACTGTCTCTCATATAATAGAGAAGAGTCAGAAAGATATGTGAATATACAAATATATATTGTTCTATTCTTCCACCTATTCTAAAAAAGGTCTTGAAACAGAAAAAAATATTTTTACCATTTCATCAAGACAACATTCTGTTTTATCTCATCTTGTAGAATGTAGGCTCCATAATAGCAGAGAAAGCATCCACTCTGTCCATTGCCTTACACCTAATTTCTAGAGGGTGCTCAATATATATTTGTCAAATGATTTGCCCTGGTCTGTCTTATCTACCAGGTGCAGTATAACATCTTACAAAAATCTAGTCCCAAGGATTATGAGAACAAAGGGAAGCTCTCCTCATTAACTTGGTTAGCTACCAAAAAAAGGTAAAGCAGCAGTGTAATTTTGTTGAATGTTTTCTTTGGTTCTAGGTATTTGACTCTTCACCCTGATTTCAAGGTCCTGAGGCTCCTAAAAGACCAGGATTGCTTTTTAGTTTTATCTAACACCTTTGAAAATGTTTATTCATAGATAAAAACAGTACAATACTATCCACAGAATGCCAAAGTAATCTGTACAGGCAATAAAAGGGGTTCTGGAGTAAGACCAAATGTGGTTGTTTTCTGTTTTGTAGACTTAACCTTTCATTACAAGTTCAGCAACCAGAATTTACAACATACTTGCACAGTTTAGAAATCATACTGTTGTTAACAAATCCCCTGGCAAGTGGCAAGTGACAGTTCTTCGGTCCCTCCAAAATGTGGGATTTCCAAGGTTCTCATTCTACTACCACAGCTGTCACCCAGGCATCTCTCCCACAGTTTGCTGCACCAACTTCTTGGCTGTGTCTTCTTTCTCATCTTGTCCCAACCCTTTTCATTCTCACCACTTGTGTACGACCTTTCTCAAGCACAAATCTGAGGCCATCCTGGTGGCTTTTGAGAAAGGTCCTTCCAGACCCAACCTCAGCCTACTTCTCCATGCACATCTTTTGGTCTCTTCTACATTCCTCTTATAAACCAAGCAATTCCTTAAAGGAAAGCCTTAGGTTCTCTCTCACCCAGGTCTCTGCATGTGCTACATTCTTTCTCTCTCAGCACTGTCCCCACCCCCATCCCTGTCTCTCCTCCATCTACTCTTGTCCAAATACTACTTGTTCTTTAGTTCTCAGTTCAGAGACAGCCTTCCCCAGAAGCGTTCCATGACCTCCATTCTAGAGCCAACGTCCCTGCTTCTCAGCTTCCAGAATACCCCTGTCTCTGGAGAAGTTAAGGATCATACTGTAACTTTTATCTTCCTCACTAGGCTGCCAAATCATAGAAAGCAAAGGCGATACCCTAGAACTTGACACATACGAAATTTTCTATCATATTACCAGCAGAAACAATACCTAATATATATAGCATGGAGACCCTTTTACCTGAAATATCTCAACACCCACGTTAGCTCTGCGAATTGTCACCTCAACTTTATGGAGAATGGAAAGTGTATTGTCACACAGCTCAGAAATGAGGAGACCAGGCTGTGATCCCAATCTGACTTGGGAGCTCATAACTTCAACCTCTGTAAACACACTATACATTAACACTGTCTCTGAGAGGGAGAGCATAAAAATCATTATTATCTCCAGCACTTCATTTATGTTAAGGTTGAACCATGTGACATTGCTGCTTTTATAAGCAAAAGAGGTGAAATTTCTTATGCTCTCGAATAACTCCAACAAAAGTAGGGATTCCTTCATTCATGTGTGTGTTTGGCATTCACCAAACATCAAGCAAGACGCTGAGGATTCAGTAACGGACAAAGATGGACAGAATTCCTGACCTCACAAACCACATGTCAATAAATATCTATTAAACAGAGAAGAGAATGTTTGAAGTGAGTATAAAAACCTGCTCTTTTATATAAAGTTATTAAAAGTAATCAAATGTATTTCAATTGTTTATTAATGTGACATTACAGTACCTTTTTCTTAATAGATAAGGAGATGTAAACATGTTCAGCTAAATCAGTGGCAGGATTTTTAAGGCAAGAGATGAACTTGCCCCCAAAGCTTTTTACCTCTGATACTTTTTATAGTATATTCCTCCAGAAAAAAATCACTTGAAAGTAACTTTTGAAAAGAACATGTTGCTACTCTTATGAAAAATCACATTAACTTAAATGTGAAAATACAGAAGAATTAAGAGAAAGAGGCCAAGCCCAGTAGCTTACACCTATAATCCTAGCACTTTGGAAGGCCAAAGCAGGATTTGCTGGGGCCAGGAGTTAGAGACCAGGCTAAGCAAGAAAGAATGAGACTCCATCTCTACAAAAACAGAAGAATTACCTAAGCATGGTGGTACATACCATAGTCCCAGCTACTTGGAAAGCTAAGCCAAGAGGATTGCTGAAGCCCAGGATTTAAACCTGCAGTGAGCTATGATGACTCACTGCACTCTCGCCCCGGTGAGAGTGTGAGGCCTATCTCAAAAAAGACAAAAAACAGGAAGATAGACTGGCTATGTTAAGTGATACCCTTTCAAATATCTATTCAATGAAATGATGAATTAACTCCAAATTTTATGAGATCACCTTAAAATCACTATAAAATAACTATATGTTCCATCGAACAAAAAAGCAAAGTAGATGTAAATAATTACAAGCAGATGCATTTGTGGCCTTGGGCTACGTTAACAAATTGTCTGAGGCTCTAAATAAAAAATGGTGTTTTAAATGAATGTTTCTCAAACTGCAGATTTTAGGACCCATTCATGTGTCCTCAAGTCCATTTATAATAAGTTCTAGACCAACGTTGTTGAATAAATAAAACATAAAAATTAAAATGCATAGCACATAATAGGGATAGGTTGTTTCTCGTGAAATTTGCTTTCAAATATAAGTAAACATGCACTTGTCACTGAGCCATGATGGAAAATGTAGTTCTCATAACATCACACAAAAGAAAAAAAGTCTGGAAAACATTGTTTCAGACCACTCTTCAGAGATAACAGGCTTATTAAGCTACTTTAGTCAGCATCAAGCATACACCCAGCACTTGCCAGCCTTTTTAAGTACTGTTTGTATTTCAGAGGATTTATCCACATTCTTTTCTAGTTATAGAATTTAAAGCCTTTTACAGTATTAAAGTTTAATAATGTAAAAATCATGGGACGAAAAAGACCTTAAGTACCTCACACAGTGCCTACCAACCAAATATTTGCTGAATAAAGAAATCAAGTTTACTTTTAACTAAAGACAAGTCCACACCAAACCCCCAGCAGCCTGATTCTATCAAGTATTTCCTTCCTAGCACATTCCATAAGCAAATACAAGCCTAACCCCAAAATCCATTACAGCTACAGACATTTTGAGGGAGAAATATAATATCTCAAGTTATTTTCTCTTGGAATAACATAAATACTACTTACAGGAATACTCTGCTCAGTTTTAAAAGATCAGTTGAGAATAAAATGCAGTAACAAATGCTTTAAAAAACAGATGGGAAAAATCAGGCCCTGTTAACACCTCTGAAGTACCCTCATCCAGTCTGCAGAAGTCTGGCCTCAAAAGAACAGTGGCAGCTGCTGCTCACTGCCATGACACCTTTCATGGAAATTTGGCCTCTGGATTGTACTGGAGTTATAACTTATATAACTATCTCCATCTCACCCATAACCACCCTGATGTGTTAGCAATAAAATATTGAATTGGTGTGATGGGACTGGTTCCCCATTTTTTTGCAATGTTAAGCCTCCTTATTTTAGCCCACGAGCATTCCAGTCATCAAGCCTCTGCCTACTTGTCTTCATTTTGTATCTTGTTGTGAAGAGGTCCCATGGGGGCGCTTGGGAACATGCACAATTTCTAATCACCTGACCTGTACCAAACACAGCAGCCCTATTCCTTTCCTTGACTGAGACTTGACCCTTTTATTAAGGAAGCCTTGACACAAAAATTTAAGTCAAATTGATCTATCTGACCACTTAACTAAAAGCATCCTCAACACATTTCTTTCTGAATCCAAATCCAGTAATCAGGTCAATACTACCCTTCAGTGTTTCTCCTGTCTTCCTTACTCCATTCCTGCTATTCACAGTCTAATTTAAATGCTCAACCTTGTTCATTTGAACTGACTTTTATATATTTACTTGTAGTGTACTCTTTTCAACAGAATTTGCAGTGGTTTTCAGAAATAAGGTAGAACAGAATTTTTTAACGTACACAACAAAAAAATTGAAGAAAAGGAGAAAATTAAAAAAATAAGGTATAAATTAATATACCGAAAAAAAATCAAGAGTTTTAAACAACTGAACATGGACCTCCATTGATTTTCCACACAAAAAAAGACAAACAAGCAATCCAATCAGATCAAATTTCCTTAACATTAATACATAAAGATCTACATAACTGATTTTTCTCATCAAATTTACCTGAAACAGTCAGACACACTCTAGTCAAACTAAAAAGGGACCAAAACATGGATTAGAATGCCAGTGTTTTATTGAACAATGGTACACATTACTATCACAAAGTTTGGAATGCTTTTTAATCAGTGGAACAACATATCTTCCTATAGATTTATATGGAAGGTGAAATTATTTTGAGATTTAAGGAACAGGAAAACAGATAAAGGAACAAACTATGTTAATTCACATCCTCCACCTAAGAGAGCCCGAGAAAACTCATGTGCTATGGGGAAAGCCATGCCAGAGCATCATCACAGCTCACAGCAACCTCAAACTATTGGGCTCAAGCTATCTTCTTGCCTCAGCCTCCCGAGTAGGTGCAACTACAGGTACTCACTATAGCACCCAGCTAACTTTTCACTATTTTTAGTAGAGACAGGGTCTCACTCTTGTTCTGGCTGGTCTTGAACATCTGAGCTCAAGCAATGCACCCACCTCGGCCTCCCAGAGTGCTAGGATTACAGTTGTGAGCTGCTGAGCCCGGCCACAACATAGTTTTGATATACTTAAACCAGGAGCCTCCATCTCCCCAAAGAGAGTCTTTAGCCAACATGCCTCAAATAATGGAGGGCTCACAGCTACTTCTGAATCCCATTTAATCTGATAATCAGTTTTCTAAGGAATTTCAATGGAGTAAAATAGAACTTGGCTAAACCAGAAAAACATGGTTTTCGCCATTTCGCCAGAAGGAAAACAGTGAAAAGATCTGAAGTCCCAGTGGATTCACAAAATGGATTTACTTTCAATGCCTCCAACTGTTTGATTATAGGAGAATAGTTACTTTAGTATACTGCATGTTTGAAAAGAAGAAAATTGTCCTTAAGTCATGGACCTTAGGGACTATGGATCACAGTATATCAAAGTACACTCGGTCAATTCCTCCATTGCCACAGACCACCTCTCGCCAGCCATTAGCTGTATTAGTTTCAAGCCAAAGAATAAATGTCAGTATCTGCCAGAGAGATCTTAGAATCTAATCATTCCTTTTGAAAGCTGCAATCAGTTGTCTTTTCAGCTGTCTACCCCACCTTCAAAGACACCCTGTCCCTTCAATTCTTATATTTTTCTAAGATCTTATGATTTAATCAACTTACTTCTTCATGGCTGTCCTACCTAAAGGCTTATATTTTTATTTTCTTTAGTCTGGTAGATCTGATTGGTTATCACTCCTCCATCTCCTTTCTATCTTCCTGAGTTTTGTTGGTATTTATTTGCTACACTTCGTTTCATTCATTTCTCCCTTTTGTGACTATACATTTTTAGGTCTTCTATGTGAATAACTGAAGGAGTTGGGAAAGAAAAAAAAAATGTTTCAATGGCAATATTTAACTAGAAACAAAACTGGTCATGTTTCTTTACAGTTTCCTATCCCAATTTGGGAATTTGAGAGGTCAAAGATCAGGGGTTCCTCCTTCTCTTTCCTAGGCTCTCAGTGATTTTATGCTGGTTCAAAAACCCAAAAGACAGGCTTGGTGCCTGTGGCTCAATGGGCTAAGGCGCCAGCCACGTACACCTGAGCTGGCGGGTTCGAATCCAGCCCAGGCCCGCCAAACAACAATGGCGGCTGCAACCAAAAATGGCCGGGCGTCGTGGCGGGCGCCTGTGGTCCCAACTACTTGGGAGGCAGAGGCAGAAGACTCGCTTGAGCCCAGGAATTGGAGGTTGCTGTGAGCTGTGATGCCACAGCACTCTATCCAGGGTGACAGCTTGAG
>CAUYRH010123584.1:0-12296 GCA_963574655.1 Perodicticus potto
ATTGACAGTCAAAAAGTTCCACCCACAGGTACCCTTCTCATTGGCCAGTTTGAATCAAGCGGGAGATGCTATTCCAGCCCCTACAGAACTACAGTATTTCACAGAACTTGGAAATTTCCAAGTTCCAGGAAGTTAAGTTTACAAATTCCCAAGAGCTGCAAGTGTATCCTTGTGGTCTCCTTGAGAAGACCTATTCTCCTAGACCTCACCCTTCTCAGGTATCCTCTCTCAATTTCACCCACATTAAGCAAAACAGCACAATTAGTATCCATCATGACAAAGCCTTCCATTTGCTACGCATTATAGGTTGTCTAAAGTCACATAGTAAGTGACAGAGAAGGACCAGAATCCAAGCTCCCACTTAACCCAGGGAACTTTTCACCTCAACCTACCACAGAATTTCAAAAAATGAACTAAGGGGGGCGGTGCCTGTGGCTCAGTGAGTAGGGCGCCAGCCCCATATGTCAGAGGTGGCGGGTTCAAACCCAGCCCTGGCCAAAAACTGCAAAAAAAAAAAAAAAAAAATGAACTAAGAATCCCCAAGGACTTATTTTTTAATTTCTTTGGGGTTTTTTAGACTTCATTAACTTTGGGCTCTGAATCACATGGAAACTTCCCCATCCATTATTGAGGTAATTATGAAAGCCAAGACATTCCAAATCTAGGATACATGATTTACATAAAACAAAGGGCAAATGGGGCCCCCTGGAGTTGTACAAAGCAGCTTTCCTGCTCGTCTTTAAAGCAAATAGAGAAAACACCCCTACAGAGTGTTCTGAATCACTAGGAAGTGCTGGCTATTCATTCAGATTTTAGGATGAGGGAGACTATTTTATAGCATGAGAACCAACTTTGCTTAGGTAAATAGGCCCCTTTGCTTAGGCACACTTAGTTCCCCCCCCCACGTCTGTTGTCTTAATGTTTGTTTTGTGCTGTTTAAAGAGGCATATCTCCCCTCTCATTCAGTGCAACTAGTCATTTCTCCTACAAGTCAAACAGCATTTGTTGGGGCTGCTGAAAGCAAAGCCAGTACCATTTGTCTAATTAACGACCTCTGAAGCTTTTATGAAAGGCTATCACTAAGTCTACATCAGGGGACAATGAATAATCTTGATGATTAACCTCCCTTCCTTATTTCTCCAACTGAGAACAAGGTAGTGTGGCCAAGTTTTGCTGGTGATCAGAAGATTCTGAGAGAATCCAAATGTGACCATCTGGAAGAGGAGAAAATTCACCATGTGGAGAGACAAGGACTGCCTCTCCTGGAGTTCCAAATAGACAGAAAGATCTTCCTCTCATCTTGGGGGAAATCCTGTCTGCATAGTATTAGTACCCTATAGCCCACCCTGGAGGGGGTTAATCAGAGGCACTTCCTTGTGGGTACCAAATATTAGAAGGCTTCATGGTGGCAGAAACTAATCAATAAAACACCAAGTCTTTCCCTTCAGAGAGTAGCAGCCATGCCCTAATCTGCCTTAATTCATCAGCAGGAGTGGCAGGTGTCTGGCTTATGTATTACATAACATTTTCCTCAGTGGGCAACAAAGCTGCTACAGTCAGATGCGTACATACCTGGATGTGACCTGCTAAGTAAGTGATTCACAGAAGGGGCCAAGATGACCCACAACAAAGCATGGACAGAAAAGGGGAGTCTCAGGGAATCCTGGAGCAGCCTTCCTGCTTTGTAGATGATGTGGGTAAATACAGCTCACTTAGCACGTTCAGGGTCACTTCAAAACATTGCTGAGAGCCCCTTGGCATTCTTGCATGGCTGTGTTCATGCGCACCCCACTGAGAATCAGGGACATGTTCCCAGGTGTGCACTTGGACAACGGCACAGAAGAGGAAGTTTCACACATGGCTATCCTGTCTGACAACCAGCTTACGTGTGCAGCAGAAATGGTTGTTTGCCTCTGTAATAAAATCATTGAATAAATTTTGTAGAGCTCTGAATCAGCCTCATAAATATCTCTAGGCAACTCCTGGAGTTGGCAACTCCTCCAGGAAGGGTAGGGAGATTGTGAGGTACAGAACTCCAGGGACACAGAGAAGGTGGTATGTCTCTGGCAAAAGCCTTGCACTGGAAATGCTATAGTCAAAGACTATGTGTTAACCATGCAATCCAATCAATATGATACAAAAGTCCATAAAACTACAGAATCCTGCCACATGCAGCAACCAATGAATGCTTCCACTACACCGTGGAGTTCCCTTTGAAGACATTGCAAAAATGACTGTTAAGGTCATGGGCTAAAAGAAGGGAGATAAAAATCACACAAAGTAACATCTGTTCCCTTAATGGTTTAGCTGTCATGTGGTGGCAGCCATAAGAGGACTGTTAATCTGCATCTTTCAGCCAAATTACCCTTCTGAAAAGCCCCTGTTAGGTAAGCGACCAGCTGACTGGACTAAAACTGCATCAAGGATAGGGAAGGTCAGATTCAGGTTCTGTGGCACCTGAAGCTTATTCAATTTGGGGGCCTTGTTCAAGGAAAAGAACATAAAATTTCAAATTCAGAATTGCTAGGAACCGCCCAGGGTCTTGTGGGGGGCCCACACAATTGATGGGCCCTTAAACCCCTGTTCCCAAATTTGGCTGAACATTACAACCACTTGGGGACTTTAATCTTTTTTTTTTTTTTTTTTTTGAGACAGAGCTTCAAGCTGTCACCCTGGATAGAGTGCTATGGCATCACAGCTCACAGCAACCTCCAATTCCTGGGCTCAAGCGAGTCTCCTGCCTCCGCCTCCCAAGTAGCTGGGACTACAGGCGCCCACCACAATGCCCCGCCATTTTTTGGTTGCAGCTGTCATTGTTGTTTGGTGGGCCCAGGCTGGATTCGAACCCGCCAGCTCAGGTGTACGTGGCTGGCGCCTTAGCCTGTTGAGCCACAGGCGCTGAGCCCACTTGGGGACTTTAAAAAGCAAGTCTCGGGCGGCACCTGTGGCTCATCCAGTAGGACACCGGCCCCATATACCGAAGGTGGTGGGTTCAAGCCCAGCCTTGCCAAACTGCAAAACAGAAAAATAGCCAGGCGTTGTGGCGGGCGCCTGTAGTCCCACCTACTTGGGAGGCTGAGGCAAGAGAATCGCCTAAGCCCAGGAGTTGGAGGTTGCTGTGAGCTGCGTGATGTCACGGCACTCTACCGAGGGGCGAGAAAGTGAGACTCTCTCAACAAAAAAAAAAAAAAAAGCAAGTCCCAATTGCAAAGTTGTGCCCCATACAAATTAAATCAGAATGTCTAGGAACCAGGCATCAGAATTCTAATGCACATTGAAGTTTGGGGACCACTGCCTTAAGCTTAAGCTTTATTAGCTTCAAGTAAGTCTGCCTCTGGGGTGGGAACTGTTTTCATTCATTTATTTAACTAACATTTGTGGAACAACTGTCATATATCATTCCCTATATCCCCAGTACTTAGCAGGGTGCCTGAGAAGTAGCTGGCAACCAGCAAATGCTTGTTGAATGTATCAACGAACACCAGTTAGGCAGGGGTTTCCTGTTTTACTCTGGAGACTGGTTGTGGACTACACTTGGAATTGTCCAGTTTATCTTCCCCTATGGATGTGTCATCATTTTAAAGGAATACTCTGAGTTTACTCCAAAATACAGACACTTCATGGTTCCACTACACATATTAGGTATTACCTATGAATTTTGGATAGAAAGGAAATCAGTAAGCAAGCTCTCAAAATGTAACATCTTTTTTTATCTCTTGTCCTCCTCTTCATTTTCTTGTAAGTACATGTATGTATATGGAGAAATGATGAGTAGAGATTACAAAAGTAGCCTGTGCATGTTCTCCCTGAGCTACCATAACTTTGGCAATTCCATCTCCTCCTACTCTTACCGTACCCAAGTTGCAAGGTCTCAAAATTCAACTCAAACTATTACTCAGATATGGAGAGAAAGAAAGGTTTAAGTTTCATTTTGCCCATAACAAATCTGATTATTTCCCTGGAGCCCCTATCTGTTAGTAGCAGGAAAATTAATAAACCAAAGATACAATTCAGATTAAATTTACTGTGGTCCAATAATTTAAATTGAGTAAACTCTTTAAGAATTCCCACTTTTTTTTTTTTTTTAGAGACAGAGTCTTACTTTGTCATGACTCACAGCAACCTTTAGCTCTTGGGCTTAGGCGATTCTCTTGCCTCAGCCTCCTGAGTAGCAGGGACCACAGGCGCCCGCCACAATGCCCAGCTTTTTTTGTTGCAGTTTGACTAGGGCCAGGTTCGAACCCGCCACCCTCAGTATATGGGGCCAGTGTCACAGGCACCGCCCAAGAATTCCCCAATCTTGAATTTTAAAAAAAGAGTTAGTGTCTTACGTAGCTTCCTCCTAATAAGATGCCCAAGTGTATGAAGGAGAGGTGTAGTGATGAGGCCTCATAGGTGTAAAGAGGATTATGTTCTTTCCAATCCTGGCCTCTCAGCTTCCAAAGTGCTGGCTGCTTCCCTGTTGTTTGAGGTTGTATCCTGCAAGTGATGTGATGTAAATTCAGGAGTTTTATCTGTGAGGCTTGGGTGAGGCTCCACAGTGCTCCCTGAGTGACAAGGACTCACCGCAGTTTCCACAAGCAACAAACTCTCAAGTCTTTCACATATACATCATTACTCCAGTCTCCTAAACTAGTGCTTCCCCTCCCCTCCAGCCTCTGTTGTGGCAGCATTGTGCCCTGCTATGGCAGGCTTGTTGGCCTGTCTGCTAGCTCTCAATTCAGGATTGATAATGCATGGAAATTTCCAAAAGCACAAGAAAGAAAACTCAGAGCCTCTCTCGGCACGTGGCACATGACCAAGTCCTAGGTTGGAATGGGAGCAGTCTGAGGGGTGATTTGCTTGTAAAGTCCCACTGGAGGAGTAGGGGCAAGCATTTATCTGGTGTCCTTAATTGTTATGGAGGGTGGGCTATGGTGGCAGGGTACTGTTGCGCCTACGTATAAATTGCAGGGAAATGTCACCCTCCCCCCAAAAAACCTATATATCTCTTACAGTTGTATAAACCTCAAGAGTTCCAAATCCAGTTAGCATGTAAATTGCAAGAATGAAAGTACATCACTTCAGGGGATGTGACATGGACCTTGAACTTATAGATAATGGAATGAACAGCTACTAACTAGCTCCCTTGTTTGCTTCCTATCTTGAATTATTACCACCTTAGTGCCATTAACTGAGCACAATGCTTAACACATGATAGGTTCAAATCACAACATATTGTGGAATGAATGAATGAAAAAGTATTCATCTATATTTCACTTTCTCTCTTACTGATTCAATAAACTTCAACAAAGCACTTAGCCATCACTTATTAGAAGTCTATCTCTGACTGAAGATATTCTATGACACCCAACAGAACCTATCTTCTATCAACATCCCAATTCTCCCTTGAAGGTCCAAACCCTCTGCCACTGAAAGTCTCCCAGGGTCTAAGAGCAACCTTACAGAAATCAGCACTAAAGTGCAGTTTGAGAATGAGAGAAGGAGCTGAAAAAAGGATAAAATTGAGCTCAAATTTCAGAGCCAGAATAAAAATACATTTTAGCCAAAGATAAGTATTTCCCAAACTCTAGGCTGTGACAAATAAACTCACAGTGACTCCTCTGTAGTAGAAACAGACACAAATAAAAATCACTAAACCAGACTAATTCTTCTGATGACAATCAGATCAACTACAAAGCCCCTTTTCTGCTCATTTCCAGGACCAGATGTCAATGGTTCCGTAAGACAACCCTCCACCTATATAGTGGTTTCGCTGTCCAGTGTTTCTATTCAGTTTGGCATTATTTAGGGACATCTATACCCTCCTTCTCATGGATACCTCCTTTCCACCATCCAACTGCTTTCTTATGGTTCTTTTCATCTAGAATTGCAAAAGAAAATAAACATTTTGGTTCCCTCTGGTAACAAACTCTTGAATCTCTTTCTCATCATTTCTCTAGATGAGAGGCTTAAAGGGGAAATGAGAAAGGAAAAATTTTTTTTTCCCTTTTCAATTAACTTCCATTTCTTTCAAGTCTGAGTAATCTCTGGGCCCAGAGCAACCAGGATGATATAATTATGGAAACTATTAATCTCTCCATCAAAGGAGAGCCAGCTCATGATTACAGAGCAATTGGCACGTTCCTCCAAAGGGCTTCTGCAGCATGATCCTCCTGGTTTCCTTTGAGGTCACAAGTGCTCAGGGTACACTTTTTAAGAAGTAGGCAACTTCCTAAAACACAGAATGACCCTTGAGTACTTGATAAGTTGTTCAGAGAAATTGTGTTTTGTTTTGTTTGAAACAGAGTCTCAACTCACTCTGTTACCCTGAGCTAAAGTGCTGTGCCATTCAGCCCAGCTCATAGCAACCTCAGATTCCTGGGTTCGAGCAATCCTCCTCCCTCAAACTCTCAAGTAACTGGGACTACTGGCACCTGCCATGATGCCTGGCTAGTTTTTCTATTTTTATTTATTTATTTTTGTTGTTGTTGTTGCAGCTGTCATTGCTGCTTTTTAGCTGGCTGGGGCCTGGTTCGAATCCACCATCCTTGGTATATGGGGCTGGTGCCCTACCCACTGAGCCACAGGCACCATCCTAGTTTTTCTATTTTTAGTAAAGATGGGGTCTCATGGCTCGGCCCCTGTGGCTCAAGCAGCTAAGGCACCAGCCACATACACCTGAGTTGGCAGGTTCAAATCCAGCCTGGGCCCACCAAACAACAATGGCAATAACCAACAAATAGCCAGGCGTTGTGGCAGGCGCCTATAGTCCCAGCTACTTTGGAGGCGGAGGCAGGAGAATCACTTGAGCCCAGGAATTGGAGGTTGCTGTGAGCTGTGATGCCACAGCACTCTACCCAGGGTGACAACTTGAGGATCTGTCTCAAAAAAAAAAAGGGGGGGGGTCTCACTCTTGCTCAGCCTGGTCTCAGACTCCTGAGCTCAAGTAATTCTCCTGCCTCTATCTCCCAGAATGCTAAGATTACAGGCATTAGCCACTACACCCAGCCAGTAATTGTATCTTTTCCCTCAATTTCATTAAAGAAATAGCCAGCGCACATCAAAGCATGTTCAAATAGAATGAAAGAGAAAAATCTACTAACATTTACAGATCACTCAAGGCTCATCTGAAATTATTATTAATATTAAAATTATTGGTGGCGCCCATAGCTCAGTGGGTAGGGCGCCGGCCACATCCACCCAGGCTGCGGGTGTGGACCTGGCCCAGGCCAGCTAGGGCAACAGCAACAACTGCAACAACAAAAAAAAGCCGAGCATTATGGCAGGCGCATGCAGTCCCAGCTACTTGGGAGGCTGAGGCAAGAGAATCAACTAAGCCCAGGAGTTTGAGGTTGCTGTGAGCTGTGAGGCCACGGCACTCTACCCAAGGTGACAGCTTGAGACTCTGTCTCAAAAAAAAAAATTATTAAATTTCCATCTTTAAAGACTAATCTGATATCACTTGATATCTGATATGGGCAAGAAGTCTCCAAATTGCTTTGAGCATTGAATACTATAATCACAGAAATTAAAATAATTTCTAGAGACCATTTAGGACAAATAGAACAATTATCTGGTTTGTCCAAACGTAAAAAAAACTTAAAAAGAAATTAGAAAATTTGATTTAGAGATTTTTGTGCCAAAGTCCATAACATCAACAGACATATATATATATTTTTTATTGTTGAAGATTCATTGAGGGTAAGGAGAACTAGGTTACATGATTGCATTTGTTAGGTAAAGATCCTCTTATAAATGTGTTGCTCTCCCAAGCGGTGTGCCACACACTGTTCCCTCCTTCCCTCTCTCCGCTTCCTCATTCCCCCCACCCTCCACCATGTACTAGGTCATCAATTGTCAGAATTGAGTACGGTGGATTCTTGCTTCTCCATTCTTGTGATGCTTTATGAAGAAGAATGTGTTTTAACTCCAAAGTCTCCATCTTTGTTACTGGCTGAATAGTATTCCATGGTATACACATACCACAGTTTGTTAAATCCATTCTTGGATTGGTGGGCATTTAGGGCATTCCTGAATACAGGAAGGAATGATATTAAAGGGTTGTGGCATTAGGAAGGTTGAGAACCACTGATATAAGGAATTGTTGGCTTTTTAAAATGTTAATTTGAGGCTCGGCGCCTGTGGCTCAACGGGCTAAGGCGCCAGCCATGTACACCTGAGCTGATGGGTTCGAATCCAGCCCAGGCCTGCCAAACAACAATGGTGGCTGCAACCAAAAAATGGCTGGGCGTTGTGGAAGGCGCCTGTAGTCCCAGCTACTTGGGAGGCTGAGGCAGGAGACTCACTTGAGCCCAGGAGTTGGAGGTTGCTGTGAGCTGGGATGCCACGGCACTCTGTCCCGGGTGACAGCTTGAGGCTCTGTCTCAAAAAATAAATAAATAAATAAATAAATAAATAAATAAATAAATAAATAAATAAATAAAATAATAAAAATGAAATGTTAATTTGAGTTTGTAGACCCTAGTTATCAAGCTTTTGTCTGATTCATAATATGCACGTATCTTTTGCCATTCTGATGGTTGTCAATTTGCTTTGGTTGTTGTCTCCTTAGCTTTGTACAGAAGCTATTCAATTTAATTAAGTCCCATTTGTTTATTTTTGTTGTTGTTGCAATTGCCACTGAAATCTTCTTCATAAAGTCTTTCCCCAGTCTGATAACTTCAACTGTATCAACAGACATTTTTTCTTACAGTGATGACAGAGTACAAACTTCTCCGTAATGAGGATGGGGGATGGTTAAAGGATTTAGAAATTTCCTACAGAAGTGCCTGCTAATTTGCCAAGTGAATGCTACTGGGTACAGCTAGAATAAGTAAAAAACCAGTTGCATTTCAAAGAAAGCATACTTGTGGATTTATAAATGCCACCTGTTTACCCAAATACAGACTCGAAAGAAGAGTGATTATCCAGAGATGCCAAATTCCTCAAAAGGTATAGTCAACAGGCAAAAGGTATAGTCAACAGTTTTGTTTGTTCAAAACAAAACTACATGATCCTACATTGAGTGACATAATAAAGCCCTGGTGTATGCATTCACTTAATTGTGGGCTATTATTACACATACCATCTCCACCCACCGTGTTCAGCATACACTCCTTACTGGAAGCAAGGCTGTACATCAGGAAGCGAAATTCCTTCAGGAGAATATAGAAAGCTTCTTTGTTCTTTTTTCCCACTATCCCACTGTTGGAGTCTGCATGTACATTGGGCATGAGCAGGAAGGTGTCACTTCTGTGAAGAGACTGTTCCCCAAACTTCAATTTCTCATGTAATCATATAAACTCTGAGAGGTAAAGGGGAAAACCCATAAAGGTCATTATAAACAGATCCCATGATGTCAAAGTAAAAACAGCTGGAGAAAGGGAGTTTAATAAGCAGCCTTCCTTTATTATAATAGGCTTGACGTCATTGATTGATTATTATTTCCAACACTAAAACACAAAGCCATGTGCTACATTATGAACCAGGATGAAAAGGATATGTGGACTTTTCCTAAGTATTTTAATATCCTCTTATTGACAGTAGATAGAAGATCTGAACAAGGACTGGGAACAGGAAATGATTTTAGTGATTTCATTACAGTAATAGAGAAAAGCATTTCCAATGGCAGCATTGGGCAGATGGTCTGGTAAGGCTTCAACCTCTAAACAGTATGCGGGTCAACAAGCTCAATATTGATACAAGCTCTTATATAATTAATGAGCTTTTCTAGCAAGCAGAAAAGTTTTTATAAATATGGGCTGTAGCCTTAGCAGTGGAACACAGGAAGCTGGTGTTTAAAAGTTAATTTAAAACCACTTCACAATAGAAGGTATTGAGAGGCAGCAAGACGCATATGCAGTAAGACCACACAGCTAAAGAGCTCTTGATGTTCTAGTACAAATCGGATTTGAAATGGAATATCAAGCAGGGTACATCTTCACTTGGTTTAGCTACAGGGATAAATAAACACGGTGGTAGAATTTTTAGGTTTTTGAGTCTTGTAAGATCTCATTCAAAAAATCCTAAAAAGTAAATCAGCCAATTCATTTTAACATCAAACATCTTGGTGAGGAAACATTTCCCTGGAACAAAACATTCCTTTATGCAAACAAGCTTCTTCCTCTCTTCCTCTTAAATATGATTCTCTAGAATATGAGCTTCACTAGGGCAAGATTTTTGTCTGTTTCATTCACTGATGTCTTCCTAGTGCTTGGAACAATGGGCTGGTACATAGTGGGAAAAAAATGACTGGCTACACTGAAATGATGCCCTCAGTCTTGCAAGTTCCATGATCTAGACACCAATGCTCTTAAGCCAACCTGATTTGCCCAGTTTGCATCAGGAATTAATCCCTTATTCACTTATGCTGTAACCATTGGAAGAACATCAGTATTTCAGGGATAATTCTTGGAGAAGGGGACATAAATAAGCAAATACATCAGGTGTCGATTCCACCTGATATGTAAGACCCCTTCATGATCTAGTCCATGTCTCCCTACAGAATGCAGATGTAGCATAGCAGTTAAAAGCACATGGTTTAGGAAGTCTGGATTCAAACCTTTGGCTCTGAGTCTTCATTTCCCCATCTATAAAATGGCAATAACTTATAGGATTATTAAAGAACTTATTTAATAACTTATAGATTATTAAATAAGGCAATATAAGAGTGTCTGACATATAGTAAACCCTAATACAGGCAATCCCCTAGTTACAAACATCTGATTGACATACAACTCGCACTTATGAAAGGAGGCTATTACTAGGTAATGGGTAAATGTACCTGTTTCAACTTACATACAAACTCAACTTAAGAAAAAGCCTACAGAACCTATCTTCTTTATAATCTAGGAACTGACTGTAAATAGATCATTTCACCTGACACAATATTCTCTAGTTCCACCCAAGCTGTTGCAAATGAAGAATTTCATTCTACCCTGTATATGTACAACTTCTTTATCCATTCATCTGTTGATGGACACTTAGGGTGATTCCATGATTTTGCTGTTGTGAATAGTGCTGCAATAAACATCAGAGTGCAGATCTCTTTTCAATATACTGAATTTCTTCTTTTGGATACTAGCAGTGGGATTTCTGGGCCACATGGTAGTCTATTTTTATTTTTTTGAGGAACCTCCATACTGTTCTCCATAGTGGTCACACTCATTTACATTCCCACCAACCAAGTACTTGCATTCCTCTTTCTTTGCTTCTTCCCTAAAATTTGTTATTGCCTGTCTCTTTGATAAAAGTCATTTTAACTGGGGTGAGATGTTATCTCATTGTAGTTTTGATTTGCATTTCTCTGATGACTAATGATGTTGAACATTTTTTCATATACCTGTTGGCCCTTTGTATGTTTTCTTTTAGAAATCTATTCACATCCTTTGCCCGTGTTTAATTAGATTATTTGATGTTTTGCTATTGAGTTGTTGGAGCTCCTTATAGATTGTAGTTATTAATCTCTATCAGATGGGCAGTTTGCAAACATCTTCCCCCACTCTGTGAGCTGTCTGTTCACTTTGTTGTTTCCTTCGCTGTGCACGTGGGTAAATTCTTCAGATCACACAGCATTAAAAAAGTTTTAACAGGACTTAAATTTAAGGCATGAAACAATTAAAAGTCCTGAAAGAAAGCATAGGAAAAACACTAGAAGATACTGGCCTGGGGAAAGACTTCATGAAGAAGACTGCTATGGCAATTGCAACAACAACAAAAATAAACAAATGGGACTTAATTAAACTGAAAAGCTTCCGTACAGCTAAGGAGACAACAACCAAAGCAAACAGACAACCTACATAATAGGAAAGGATATTTGCATATTTTGAATCAGACAAAAGCTTGATAACTAGGATCTATAGAGAACTCAAATTAATCCACATGAAAAAAGCCAACAATCCCATACATCAATGGGCAAGAGACATGAATAGAACTTTCTCTAAAGAAGACAGACAAATAGCTAACAAACATATGAAAAAATGCTCATCATCCCTAATTATTAAAGAAATGCAAATCAAAACCACCTAACCCCAGAGATACCATCTAACTCCAGTGAGAATGGCCCACATCACAAAATCTCAAAACGGCAGATGCTGGCATGGATGTGGAGAGAAGGGAACACTTTTACACTGCTGGTGGGACTGGAAACTGATACAACCTTTTTGGAAGGAAGTATGGAGAACTCTCAAAGAACTCAAGCTAGACCTCCCGTTTGATCCTGCAATTCTATTACTGGGCATCTACCTAGAAGGAAAAAAATCCTTTTATCATAAGGACACTTGCACTAGACTGTTTATTGCAGCTCAATTTACAAT
>CAUYRH010123585.1:0-17154 GCA_963574655.1 Perodicticus potto
ACTACAGGCGCCTGCCACAACGCCCGGCCATTTTTTGGTTGCAGCCGTCATTGTTGTTTGGCGGGCCCGGGCTGGATTTGAACCCGCCAGCTCAGGTGTACGTGGCTGGCGCCTTAGCCCGTTGAGCCACAGGCGCCGAGCCGTGTTGAACATTTCTTATTGAGGCTGCACAGAGCTCAGATCTGGGAGGTGGAAATACAATGGTGAGCTAGACAGACACAGGTCCTACCTAAGAGGCTACAGACAGATAAATAAGTAAAATTCAGTATAGCCAATCACCCTTATGTACCATGATGGAAGATGTACAGGGTACTCTCAGGGCACAAAGGAGAAGCACCCACCACAAACAAAAATTGAACGTAAGAGTAAGTTAACACTTGACCATCAAAGGAAGATTTATTTCAGGAGGAGGGGGAAAGATGGTTGTAGTGAAAAAGGCAGAGGAGGGAAGGTGTTTTCAGTAGAGAAATCAGTAAGTTTGAAGGCTTGGAATGAAAATGCAGAATGTGTTGGCTCGGCGCCTATGGCTCAATGGGCTAAGATAATGCACAGTATCAAGAAAAAGCCAAATACTGTCCAGATGAGGTTTATCAGCTGATGAGAAAATGCTGAGAATTCCTACCATCCAATCGGACAACCTTTCAGAACCTTATTGAAGGATTTGAAGCACTTTTAAAATAAGAAGCATGAATAACATTTAAGCTCCACAGTTTATCAAGTCCTCCTCCCCCAGCAAAAAAAAAAAAAAAAAGAAAGAAAAAAAGAAAAAGCCAAATAATTAGAAAAACATTTATTAATGTAAAGCTTCAATCAAACATAACTCTTGGGAGATAAATTAAGGGCAGGGAAGAAAAGAATCACCTGCAATTACTGTAAAGTTCTGACACAGGCTTGTGGTTTTAGGTAAACAAGTAGACAAAGAGCTCATGAATGGCAAGGAACATTTGAGTATAGCAGTCAAAAATGGTAACAAGTACAGCTTTGATGGTGCTTGACACAAATATTTAAGTTCTATCAAAGTGCTTAATGGATCACAAACTGAAATAAAGTGATTCTACAATTCCTTTTATTAATAGAAGGCAAAGCATGTATTGGGTGCTTTCCCAAATAAACATTTCTATAAATACTGAAATTTAAGACATAATCAATTAGCCATTGTCTATTTATTGAGAGCTTTAATATATTAAGTATACAAAAAAAAATAAAATAAAATGGCAGTTCATGCTAGCCCAGCTTTCAGGAATGTACAAAAGGTTTCAGTTGGTATAAAATGTCAAAATTTCTCCTCAGATTTGGCAAGCTTCATCAAGATACTCTTCCACTGTGGTGTCAAAGCAGTTGTATAGTATATGTTAAAGCATTTTGTTATCATGGTCCAGAATTTATTATTACATTGGGATACTGTGGTGAAGTCAGACGTTTTTCTCATAATCCAAGTAACCAAAATCCACTTCAACTGATAATCTCTAAGTGTTTAAATCTCAGGGTTCCCTGATTGCAGTCTGGTACTCTTGTCTCCTCTCTCACAGTACATATTTGTGACTCTATATATGCTAAGAACAGCTTCCTTCTGAATCCTTCAAAGGAAAACTCAACTTGTCTAGGACATATGCAACTTTCTCTGGAGTTAAAAATTCAATAATTTAGAGGGACTTTACCTAACAAAACGCAATCAGTACAACTTACTCCTTTGTACCCTCGATGGACCTGAAACAATAAATTAAAAATTTTTTTCAATAATTTGATTTGAAACAGTTCAGGGAATGTATTTCTTCTGGGCTGACCATGCCCTCAACAAAGGGAGTGCAGACCTGGCACAGTGGCTCACACCTGTAATCTTAGCACTCTCTGAGGCTGAGGTGGGTGGATTGCCTGACCTCAGGAGTTCAAGACCAGTCTGAGCAAGAGAGAGACCCTGTCTCTAAAAATAGCTGGGTGCCTGTAGTCCTAGCTACTTGGAAGGCTGAGGCAAGATGATCACTTGAGCCCAAGAGTTTGAGGTTGCTGTGAACTATAATGCCATAGCACTCTACAGAGGGTAACAAAGTGAGACTGTCTCAAAAACAAAACAAGCCCCTCCCCCCCCAAAAAACAAAGGGAGTACTTTTGGCATATGGATTTATCTTATACATTAGAAATGCAATCTTCATTCTAGAACCCCTGTACAATGTCAATTTCACCAGGTAATGGTCTCTTACCAGGTGAAGGGTAGGTATATTTACAGGATATTACTTTATATAATTTATACATAAATTTTTTTCTATCAAAGATTGATGATATCATAAGCCACAAAGAGCTCTATCTAATAGTTTTACTTTTGCATGTCATTTATAATTAAAATGTGACTTTCCCCTGAGAAGCAAAGAGTAGCAATTTGGAAAGAATGATGCTGTAAAAAATCAGGGGATAGAATGAAAAACTGTTATTTAAAATTTACTGCAGCCTTAAAGAAAGATGGAGACTTTAACTCTTTTGTGTTTACTTGGATGGAGCTGGAACATATTCTTCTTAGCAAAGTATCTCAAGAATGGAAGAAAAAGGCTCAGTGCCTGTGGCTCAACGGGCTAAGGCGCCAGCCACGTACACCTGAGCTGGCGGGTTCGAATCCAGCCCAGGCCGCCAAACAACGACGGCTGTAACCAAAAAATGGCCGGGCATTGTGGTGGGTGCCTGTAGTCCCAGCTACTTGGGAGGCATAGGTAGGAGACTCGCTTGAGCCCAGGAATTGGAGGTTGCTGTGAGCTGTGATGCCATGGCACTCTATCCAGGGTGACAGTCTGAGGCTCTGTCTCAAAAAAAAAAAAAAAAGAATGGAAGAAAAAGTATCCAATGTACTCAGCCCTACTATGAAGCTAATCTATAGCTTTCGTATGAAGGCTAAAATCCAGTTATAGCACAAGATATGGGGAGGGGGCAAAGGGGGGAGGGGAGGCTGGGTGGAGGGAGGTGATTGGTGGGATCACACTTACGGTGCATCTTACAAGGGTACAAGTGAAAATTACTAAAGGTAGAATATAAATGTCTTCATATAGTGATTAAAAGGGTAGGCTATTGTAAATAGTTCAATGAAAATATTTTGGATTGTATGTAAAGTCAGCACATTGTGCCCCATGATTGCACCAGTGTACACAATTATGATTTAATAAAAATTAAAAAAAATAAAAATAAAAATAAAAATGGGCAAGGGTACTGAATAGACATTTCTCAAAAGAAGACATACACATGGACAAAAAATGTTTTAAAAGAATTCAATATCACTAATGATTAGGGAAATACCAATTAAAACTATAATGAAAGTCAATTTTTGTCAGTGGTGAGAGGTGCAGGTCTAGTTTCAGTCTGCTGTGACTAACCAGTTCCCCCAGCACCATTTATTAAATACGGATTCATTTCTGTAGTGCAGACTTTTGTTTGATTTATCAAAATCAGATGACAATATGTGGCTGGGTTCATCTCTAGGGTCTCTATTCTATTTGGCTGGGTTCATCTCTAGGGTCTCTATTCTATTCCGTAGATTCATATTTTTGTGCCAGTACCATGCTGTTTTGATCACTATGGACCAGCGGTTCTCAAACTGTGGGTCACAACCCTTTTAACAATGAAAATACATTGTGGCATTAGGAAGATTGAGAACCACTGCTATAGACTGTGATGCCTCCAGATTTGATTTTGTTTCTAAAAATTATATTGGATAAATGGTTTATTTTCTGATTCCATATGAAATGAACTACTAGTTTTTCATTTTCTTCAAAGTATGATGCTGGTGCTTTGATGAGAATTGCATTAAATCTGTAGATTGCTTTAGGTAGTACAGACCCTTTAATAATGTTGATTCTTCCCAGCCAGGAGCATGGTATGTTCTTTTATTTGTTAACATTTTCTGCTATTTCTTTTTTCAGGATTTCATAGTTCTTTTTATAGAGATCTTTCACATCCTTTGTTAGATGAATTCCCAGGTATTTCATCTTCTTTAAAGCTGTAAAAGTTATAGAGTTTTTGCTTTTATTCTTATCTTGACTGTTATTGGCACATATGAAGGCTACTCAGTTGTGGGCATTGATTTTGTATCCAGATGCTGCTATATTCCTTGATCACTTCTCAGAGTTTTGTAGCAGAGTCCTTAAGGTATTTCAGGTATAAGATCATGTCATTGGCATAAAGTAAGAGTTTGATCTCCTCTGTCCCCATTTGAATACTCTTTATCTTCTCTTACCTGAATGCCATGGCTAGAACTTCCAGCACTGTGTTGAATAGCAGTGGTGATAGTAGGTATCCTTGTCTAGTTCTCATTTTGACTCCAATGCTTTCAGTTTTACTCCATTCTGTATAATATTGACTCTTGCTGGATAAAAGATTTAAATTTATGATATGAAATAATAAAACTTCTGGAAGAGGTTGTGGAGAAAATGTTTGATAAAATTGGCTTGGGAAAAGATTTTATGGCAAAGACCCCCTTGGCAACTACAGCAACACCAAAAATAGACAATGGGACATGATCACACTAAAAAGCTTCTTCATAGTTAAGTGTACCAAAAGTAAAGCAAACAGACAGCCCTCAGAATGGGAGAAGAGTTTTGCATATTACTAATCTGACAAAGGGCTGACCACCAGAATCTTCAGAGAACTCAATTATTGACAAGAAAAAAGCCAACAACCCTATTTATAAGTGGGCAAGAGACTTGAACAGAAAGTTCTCTGAAGATGAGAGACAAATGGCTAACAAACACATGAAGAAATACTCATCATATCTAATCAGAGAAATGCAAATCAAAACCATTCTGACATATCACCTAACTGCAGTGAAATTAGCCCACATCACCAAATCCCAAATCTGCAGTTCCTGGTTTAAATATGGAGAGAAGGGAACACTTTTATAATGCTGGTGGCATTGCAAACTAATTATGAAGAATTCCTAAAGAACTAAAAGTTGACCTTTCATTTGATCCCACAATTCCATTACCAGGTATCTACCCAGAAGAACAAAAATCAATTTACCACAAGGACATTTGCACCAGAACGCTTATTGCAGCTTAATTTACAATTGCCAAATTGTGGAAGCAACTCAAGTCCCCATCAACCCATGAATGGATTAACCAACGATGGTATATGAATACCATGGAGTACTATGAAGTCATGAGAAAAGATGGAGACTTTACATTTTTTGTTTTTACCTGGATGGAGGTGAAACACATTCTTCTTAGTAAAGTATCTTAAGAATGAAAAAACAAGTACCGAATGTACTCAGTACTAATATGAAACCAATATATAAACAACTACACACCACATGGAAGATAAAATACAAATATAGTCTAGCAAAGTGGAGAAGACTGGATGAACAGGCGAGGAGAGAAAGCGATTGGTGGAAGAAAAAGGGAAATTGTTGGGATCTCACCTAATGTGCACAAGGTGAGGGTGTTCCCATGACCCCTGTGCTCAACTACACCTTGAACTTTACCTTAGAATTGAAACAATGTAACCTAAACAATTGTATCCTCATATTAATTTAAAATAAAACACTACAATGAGATAACTCACATCTGTAAAGATAGCTACTATCAAAAAGACAAAAGCTAACAAGTGCTGGCAAAGATGTGGTGAAAAGGGAATCCTTTTACCATAATACCAGGAATGAAAATTAGTACAGCCATTATGGAGAACTGTATAGAGGTTCCATAAAAAACTAGAATTAGAACTACCATGGGATCTCGATCCAGCAATCCCCTTTCTGGGTTTACCCAAAGATTTGAAATCAGCTTCTTGAAGAGACTGCTACATTCTCATGTTCTTTGAAGCACTATTCACAATACCTTAGTCATGTAATCAACCTAAGAGTCCAGGAACGGATGACTGGATAAGGAAACATAGTACACATACACAATGGAATACCATTCAATCTTTAAAAAGAAGGAACCCTGCCATTTGCTGCATGAATGGACTTACAGACCATTATGCTAAGTGAACTAAGCCAGGAACAGAAAGGCAAATACCACATGTTCTCACTTCCACGCGGAATCTAGAACAATTGAACTCAGAGAAATGGGAGTAAAATGGTTACAGAGGCTGAGAGTTGAGGAGAAGGGGAGATGATGGTCAAAAGGTATAAAATTTCATTTAGATAGGAGGAATATTTGGGGGTTTTGAGATCTATTACACAGCATGATTAATATAGTTAATTGTGTACTGTGCATTTTAAAATTGCTGAGGAAGTTCCAAATATTCTCTGCCCCTAAATGATAAGCATTTCAGGTGGTGGATGCATTAATGACATTGGTTTAGTTATTCCAACCTGTATTTATAAATTATAGCATCATTTTATAAATCATAAGTGTTTACAATTATCTTACCAAGTTATCATAATTTTTAAAAAGGCATGTGACTATACAAGAATATCTTTTGAAATTAAGAAAAATATTAGAGACCACAAACTTCATTGAAAATGAATATTTACTGCTTCTGGTTCAAGGCAGATAGGAAAATAAGAGACATAAGTATGACAGGAGACACACACACACACATATATATATATAGCACATGATTTCACCTCTTGGTATAGTTCTAGAGGGACAGTTGTGTTTACGGTGAAGACGGCTGAAGATTAACTATTTCCTATGGACAGGCCACGGGAACAGAAAACACTGTCTAATAACACCTTTATACAGGGCACTGTTATAATGAGAATTGAAGGGTTTCACAGATAAATGTTGCTTTTTTCATTTATGATAATTTGTTTTCCTGCCTACTATAATTTTTATCTTTTAAGCCCAGTAACATCTTTGCTCAATTGATAACTTAAGTAAGTCTCCCAATAATGACAAACACTTCAAATACATGAATGCAACCAAACATGGTCAGTGCAATTTATAAAAGGCTGTGCATATTTCATGTCATAAAAGATGGCCTGGGCATTATTATCTATTTCTTTAATTTGGACTGATGAGCTATTTCCTTGGTCAGAAAGGTGGCTTTTTTATAGTCAACCCATTAATGTAAGAATGTCATTTGAATGAAATTTTAGTATGTCTTGCTAAATAATCAACTCTGTTCTCTAATAGAAATAATTTTCTTTTAGAAAGTAAGTATGAAATACATAAATATTATATTTTCAATAGTCTGTTTATTTTATAGGCATTGAATTATATGGCCAAAGAGTCTTAGTATTTTTTAGGGTGGCATTAATATGGATTGCCCCAGCTGTGTTTTTTTTTTTAAATATACCATTTACTATCATTATATCATAAAGAAAAACAATGCTTTTTAAGTCTCACTTCTGTATAATCATTGTACAGAATAGTAAAATGATTTCTAGCTTCTGGTGTGTGACACTTTTAAGGATAATATTTAATTTCCGACTCCTGAAAAATCTAGAGAAATGGTTAAAGTTTTTATTTTAAAAATAAATTATCATTCACCTGAGAGTGTTCTTACATGAATAAAATATACAAGGTAGTTATTAATTTTGTTGATAATTGTAATTCTATTTCAAATAATTCATGTAAGTAAAAGGCTGATTTAGGGATGTGATTAAGTAACGATGGGGTTTATGCTTGTGACAGAAATATCTTTTATAATAAAGACCTCTTCTAATGTGAAATCTTTATCAATTTTGTAGCTACCATTATAATTGATAACCCAAAATTTTTATATTTTTTTGATTCTAGAGTTAAGCCAGATAATTCTTTTTTACAAGGGAGAAAGGATACCATTTTAGGACTAAGTTTTAATTCAAATTATTTAGTATAAAATACAGACTGTGGGGCCTAGAATAGTAAAATTAGGTTACTTACACTTTTGCTTATTTAATGTTAAATACCATTACCTTTTATGAATGCAGAATATTTCAAAAGTTTTTAAATATTTCTTACTGCTTTGTCCAACATGAGGTAAACGGGGTGGTGTTTTAGAGATGAACTGACTTTTCCAAATTCACGCCACACAGCTGCAATGTTTACTTGGGTCTTTTGACTTGGTGCCAAGAAATCTCTTCCACCATCTTGGATACTCTTGACTAGAAGAGGGGGAAGGGTGTGCAGATTGGAGGGCATGACCCTCAAAGGAGATGCCTGGATTTTCTTGTGTGTGCTTTTAATATATGAGGTGCCTCCTTCAGTGCCTCTGAGCATGAAGCACTCTTTTTGAGAGAATGTGTCACATTCTTCATGGGTACGGGATGCAGAGATAGGCCTTAACCCCCTTCTTCAAGGGAAGATTCTAGCCTTACATGAAAAATGCTGAGTTTAATTCTACAGGAAACAAAACACAGGAGTTGGTGATTAAAGTGGATTTGGATTTGGTCAGGAAAGGAACAATAATTTTGCCAAAATTTCAAGCACAGTGAGAAAATGATGGTAGCACTGACGCTAACTAGATTTGGGAAAAATGAGGTATGTTATTTCACTTTGTTTCTATGGGTATGGCAACCTTACAAGACCCCATAACATAGTTCTCTGGCTTTTTTGTTGTTGTTGTTGTTCGTTTGTTTCAATACCCTGTGAATTTGAAAACAGAAATAAGAAAGTGCATGCAAATATGCTAAATGCATGCACTCAATTACACATTGAGTCTTCTACATTGTATATCAAATCAGCACATTGTACCCCATAAATGTATACAGTTATGATTTTAATTAAAAATTAATGAAAAAAGCAAAAAACTGCAAAAAATATATATATTTTTAAAAGAGTCTCATTTTTCCATCCTTGGTAGAGTACCACGCCATCATAGCTCACAACAACCTCAAACTCTTGGGGTCAAGTGGTCCTCTTGCCTGAGCCTTCCGAGTAGCTGGGACTCCAGGTGCCCAACACAAAGCCTGGCTATTTTTAACGATGAGTTTTAGCCTATCTCAGTCTGGTTTGGAACTCCTGAGCTCAGGCCATCCACTCGCTTCAGCCTCCCAGAGTGCTCGGGTTATAGGGGTAAGCTACTGTGCCTAGCCTAGTAATTCTTAATAGTTAAAAAAAAAAAATTACACATTGGGTGGAGGAACAAAAATGATAGTAACAGGAGTAAGAATATACTATATTAATAGGAGTGGGATTATCATGGCATATCCTTCACAAATAATTAATATTACATTCCATGTAAAATCAGGACATAATGAAGAAATGAGGATAAAAATCATAGAATTTCCCTTGGGAATACAGGTCCCAAAACTTTAAGATGATATTTTTCAATTGATATGATTTGTATTATTTACATGTAACACTGCAGGACAACTTGTGTGCAAATATTTTTGGTGAGAGTCCAGGATTAAATGTAAAAAGCCTAGAAGATTGATATGGAATTTATCAGCAATTACTTTCAGAAGTGGCTCACAGAAACAGAATCTCAGTAAATCACGATTCTTTTGCTTTTTATTCATCTGAACAACTATCATTTTATCGGCATGCTAAGAGATAGACCGTGCAATCATGTTGTTCATGAGCGTGATACAAATCGCCAAGGAGCTGCAGCAAATCTATTCCTCACTCTTGATAGCTGGCTTAGAGTTACCTTTACACTTTGCCTGTTTGACTTGGTTATATCTCTGCTCAAATATTATTCCTCGGCTTATCTAAACTTGCTCATCTCCCCAAACCTCATCCTCATCATTTGCTATCCTCCTACTCCACTTAACATACGCTTACCATGATCTAAAATTATTTACTTGTTTATTGTCTATTTTGTCTCATAGAATGTAATTTTCATGAAGGAGCAGAGCCTGACACTTCGTAGGCATTCAGTAGGTGTTTTCTCAATGATAATAAAAAGGATGAAAGTACAAAGAATTTTTGGAGAGGCTATAAACTAAAATACAGACCAGCAATAGCAAAATACAATAATAAGCTTACATTATGTCTCAAAGATACTGATTTTTTCTACATTAACTGTTTAAATAGGCTCTATGACTCACTCATACTGGGAACTAGATTAATACCCACAACCATGAAGGACAATTAGCAAATAGTAGTTAATGGGTGGCATCTGAGGTTAAGTTTTATGTCTTGATCAAAGACATCTTTATAAAACAAAAATATTTGGCTTCATGATGTAAAAATGTGTATTTTGTTTCTTCTATTAATAATCAAGACTAGCTGCAATCAAAACACTTTAGTTTTATAAGAAAAAGTTTATTTGAAGTTAAATAATATGATGATTTATGAGTTTACTGAATTTTATTTCCTGCTTTAGATATTAATTAGAAATTCATTTAGCTTTGTCATCCAAAAGTTCATCTTTAACAATTACCAAATTGAAAATGAGCACCAAGTAGAAAATAAATATGATCCTACTATCTTTAATATATTCACACCAAGTATGCAACTGTATGGAACGTAGACTATTATGCAAGCATACTATTGTGTTATAAGATGCTACCAGAACATGATGGCACCAACTTTATTATTTTATCCCTCAGCTGAAATATATTTCCTTATGTTAAGTAAAAATGAAAGCTTTTGATCCAATGAATTATTATAAGGAAAAGAAATGGATGACAAATGCAATTATTTTTAGTATGTAATTTTTTAGGTTTCAAAACTATATTTGCTAGACAAATATTCTCTGTCATTCCTTTGGTTTCAACTGATATAAGATTATCGGGAAAATTACCCATTCTGGAAGTGGAACATCAAGTCTAGTTTTAAATTTATTTCTTAATCATCAATTTAATATCAAGTGTTAATTTTCTTAAATATAAAATTCTTGAAGGAATAGCAGTTTTTAGAGGATGTATTATTAAAATTAAGCATTCCAGGAATGGACATTAATCAAAGAAAAGAGTCTCTAAACAAAGTATTTAACACTTAAAGTATTAAACATATGAGCAAGGATATAGGAATTTCATCATTTTTTATTAATATGCCCAGACATATAAATAACTTGTAAGCTTTTCTAAAATACAGAATATTATAACATTTCTAAACACCTTTTGGGAGAATGGGATACAGGTTTGTGACATTATTTGGATATAGATTAGCGAAATTATTTTTGCTATGACAAATTATTTACCAGGGATGAAGAAAGACTTTAATAGAAGACAGAAATTCATTAGTAAGTACCTAAATTCTCAAAAACTGGTGTCATCAAAAATACTAGAATCCAGGGGATTTCTGAAGCACATGTCCAGAATTGAAAGACCTAACTGAGGAGTGCTAACAAATCTGTTCCTTCTGTGAAACTCTTTCAATGCTTCTTCTCAGGTCTCTTTGTTTCTGGTCAGTGAAACAATCGTGGACACAGAACTCTTCCACGTATTATCTATATTGGAAACTTCAGAAGGTGAACTACAGGTGAATATGCATCATCTGTACAACTAGGAAGGGATGTAGCCTTATGTCTCCTACAGGATTGACACCGTTTGGGCCCCTGAGTGAAGGAAGTCTTTTTTTAAACTCAACTCAAATTATCACTTTGGTTTTGACATTTTGTTTTCTTTGTTAATATATATTGTGATTTTCCTTTAAAATACTGTAGAGTGAGCATTGTTGTGTGTGTTTTCTGTGTCTGTGCATAAGATGTGTAAGTCAATTTTGATTTATACCTTTGGGACAATTAGCATTAAAATACCTTAATCAAGACCCAACACTTCAGGCACTTCAAATATTGTTTAGAAATCTACAATGGAGTGCTATTAATTAGCATAATGAATGTTGGATATGAACGTCTAACAGCAAAATGAAGAGTGCTAAGGTGCTAAGGATATACAATTAGAAAAGTTGTAGCAGCTTCATTGTTATTACACAAACAGAGAATAATAATTTGGCACAATAGCTTAATATATTTAAAGCAGGGTTTGGCTCTTCTAGGTCAGTGGTAGATCATGTTTAACCAAGTAATGACGGGCGAAAAGCTTAATACTGTTCAGCAATTGAGAATAAAAAGCAATTGTAGCAATTTATCAGCGCAATTTCATGTCTTTGAGTTTTAAATCTATTAACAAAACAAATACACCAGCAAAAACCACTAGAAACTTATATTTTGTGTTTTAAAAATTTTTCTATCAATTCACTATTAATTTTTTATTTTACTTAATGTAAGTATTAATCTGTGAAATATTAGGGGGAAAGGTACATTGAGCAACCCTATCTAAGCGAATTGCTAGTTTTATACCCTCAGAGCTACCCTGAATAGACACTGTTGGTTTTGCCATCATAGAAGAATGACCCTTTGATGCATGCAGCTGTCACGTTGCCAGAAGGCTAAGAGTGTTTTATGACTGGCTCCATCCCTTCATCCCTTCCTTCTTTCCCTACCTTCTATCTTTTCTTCCTTCATTTCTTCTTTATAATTAATATTAATATATTTGGTAAAATTTGACCTTTCAAACATAAAGCAATGATCTTCACAATTAAATCACATTTTAATGTAATTTCCCTTCTTGTGTCCAGAATGTGGGTGAATGCCTGCACAGCCTGCCCCACCCCCCATACAAATGCCCCATATTTATCAAAAGAAATTCCCAGTTGCTAAAATGTCAAATGAGCTCAGTTTTTCCATTTCTTTCCCCAGTTCAATCACGCCTTTTGCCAGTTCTCCTATTTTGAAACCCATGTATTTTGTATTTCCTGTTGGTTTTTTCAAGTGCTCAGAGGTATAGACTCATTACTAGGAAGAAAAGTATGACCATACACAGTCTTTGTGCAGGGCAGAACTACATATGAAGTTATAAAAAATACACAAGGAACTTTCTCCAGGGAGTTATAACTAAATCTTTACTTCCAGTTGTTTGTCCATTAACCAGAACATGACCAAAATGACAGTGGGTGAATGTGAACAATTCAATACTGACCATAAACTCACGATAATAAAACCCCTCACCCTTGGCCCTGGTCATGGTAGAAATCAGTTTTAGTAGTACTTTCAAATACAAAGGATAATAACATGTCAATAACATCTGGCAGGAATCCCAGATTTAACTGCTATCTAATCTTGTTTTAACTTCGAGAAAAATGAATTTCCTAATAAGAAACTAAGGCTTTCAGTTGCTATCTAGAGCAGACTGGCAACTTGACTGATAATCTACATGTAAACTTTAATGATTATCACTTAGATATTTAAAGGTCTATAATTGCCCCTACTAGGCTTATGATAAGGGAGCAATCATCTACCTTTACAGATGTTTCTCAACACATAATAAATTGAAAAATGTGTAATACTTTCTATAAAGTATTTGTTTCAGACTATCTACTCTCCAAACATGTGGCTATTTTTGAATCAGTTTATTTCTACCACAAAAAAGAAGGTCACTGCTCTGGAATTTAAAGTGATTTAATTATTGCTGCTCTATGAACATCAAATGAGTTTTGCTTTATGTGACATTAGGTATGAAAAGCAGGGAAAATCTATTAACACTCAAATATGACTGATACTATATGATCATGGAGCTGACCCTTAAGGTATTTGAAAAATTAGGGCTTATTTATCTGACATTAGTATAATAGCTGCCTCATTATATGACAACACTATCCTTTTAATAAATTAAAATATTAACTCATAAATCATCTTCTAGGTAGTTTTTCTAAATACAAGTAAAAGCATAATTATGTAAATTCTAAAAGAGAATTGTTTCAATTGACATCATCAAGTACATAGTAATTTGGCTCAGAGATTACTATATTACAGATATGTAAGATAAGATATGTATATATTCATGAAATCAAGTTTTTAATGAATTGTTTATTAATAAAATACTAATGTTTTAAATTAAGAAGAGTTTTTCCTCCAAATAATGTAGAATTTCTGATTCAATCTAGATTCATGAAGAACATTTAGTTACTATTCCAAATATAAATACATATGTAAATGAGAAATTAATAGAAACCTAATTCTTAATCCTGTATATAATACAAGAAGGTACACTTTTCTTTAATATTGGCTTAAGAAAAACTCTGAGTTTAAAACTTTGTTAAGTGATATTTGGAATAAGTTAGCAAATAAAATATAGTAAGAACTTCCACAGTTGAACCCCTTCCTACATTGACCACCCACTTAAGTTGACCTAATTTCCATAGACCAGACATGCATCACATGCACTCAGTGGAAGAGTGACATTCATATATTTACTGCAAGTTGTATTTTGATGACTTGGACACAATATTAATCTACCTTCTATAACTTAACCAGTTGAGACCACTCTACAGCAAGGGGCAGTAGGTGTGGGCTTTGCCCCTTTCATTGTATTACTTTTTCTATTTTCATGTTTTCTTATTAGCATGTGTTGGATTAGGCCTATCATTTGCCACTTACTATGAAATATTTTTCAATGTGAAGGACTGGTCTGAATTGTAGGCACACCCTATGATTACTAAAAAATTTTACAGTTAATTGAGACATCATGGCCAAAAGGAAGAACGCAAAGATCTGGCATCTAAGGAAAGGGTTGATCGACATTTTCTAGAAAGCAGCCTCTAGAGAAAGAATGGTGAATGTTTTGGTGTTAGTTAGCAAGACAACAGTTAGCAACACCCAAAAATGTAAACATGAATACTTGAAAAGTATGCCCAGGAAAGTGGAGACCTACAGAGGAAAAAGAGGAAAACTTCCCTTAATGAAGTCAGTGAAGTTATGATAAGCTGATTCAAACAAATGAGGGAAGTTAACACTTAAAACTCTGGTGTGATAATCTAATAAGTTGCTGAAATTCACACAGGAATTTGGGGTGGCAAATTTCCAAGCATCAAGTGGTTGGCTCAAGAAATTTAAAACTGTAACATATGAGCTCTCCTAGAAGTCTTAGGTGCTGAATCTAATGAAGTTCCAGTAGAAGTTGTGGAAAAGTTCATCAGAAAGTTCACAGACTTCACCAGAGGCTTCAAAGATGATGACATCTTCCATGCTGACAAGTTCTGCCTCTTTATCAAGATGATGCCTGACAAAAGTCTCATCGTGAAGGGTGATAAATGTAAGAGCTAAAAACTTTCCAAAGGACATTTCACAGTTTTTCTTTGGGCTAGCTCAGCCAAAGAGAAACTAACGCTCCTGGTGATTGGTAAATTGGCAAAGTCACACACATTCAACAATGTAAAGTCAGATGACCTCCCTGTTATTTGGAGATCAAACAAATGCTCATGGATGACTGGTGCCCTATTTGAGGAGTGGATAAGGGATAGGGACTAAGAAATGAAGAAGAAACAAACTGTTCTACTGACAGTAAACAACTCTCCGAGCCACCAGCAAGTGAATCATTGCACAAATGTAACACTGTTATTTCTCCAAACATAACCTCAAAAATCCAACCTCTTGACCAAGCCATCATCAAAACATTTAAAATGCACTACTGAGCCCGGTCCTATTATGGGTCATTACTTAAACACAAATCTGTGGTCTACCTAAGGAAGCAACTTCAGTTGCTGCCTCAGTGAATGTTCTGGATGCTGTCCTCTAGATCAGTTCTGCTTGGAATAAAGTTCAGCCAGATATGATAAAGAAGTGTTTCAAGAAAGGAGGATTTGTCACAACCCAAGAGCATGTTTTGGCCCCATCAGATAGTCCATCTACCACGGAAGACTTGAAGGACAAGATTTTGAAGGTTTTGTTGCATTGGGTGATGAGGGAGCGACCTGAACCTGACCCAAAAGCAATTGTCCAAGTGATATTGACCAAAGTGCAGACCAGCATCAAAGTGCATGAAGCAGCTGACGAAGTAGGAGAAGCAAGTAGGGATGACACATAAACTGTAGAGACTCCAAAAGTATAGAATGGCAGCGATCTGATAATACAGTTGACACCACTTGCTGCGGAAAAATGCCCAGGTGTGCTGAGTGGTGTAGCCAGTGTTGAGAGTGCAATCTCCACTTTCTTTTGTAGTAAGAATAAAAAATGGAGCAAGATTGGCTCTTTTTTTCATAATAAATGATTAAACCATGAGAAAACAGTAAACGTATAGGTTTTGCGTGATGCTGTACATACAGTTTTACTGTGTTTTGATTACGTATGATTTGCTGTGATATGCTCTAATAAGATTTGTATAAGAAAATAAAGTACACACATATAAATCAGTACAGTAGGCCTCATTCCTTATGTCGATAACTATCATATGTTGACCAGTTGTTACAGTCCCTTATGTGGTCACTTTATAGATGTTCTACTGTAGTTTACAATTATTTTAATTCAAATATTTATAGTGAGAGACCATGGCATTTTATAACATATAGATGCAAAGCACTCAATGGAAGAATTGCCAGTCATAAGGTGAATAGCCAGCTCTTAAATGAGTCATGCTTTCTTAACCATCAAAAGCCACATTGTAAAGTTTGATAAACCAATAATTTAGGATGAACTAAATTAAATTAAATCCCACATGTATAAGCCCTCATAGTTTACGAATAACTTTCATAGGTACTGTTTTATTTTATATCAAAAGCATGAAAAGGTAAATAACCAAAGCAAGTGGGTATCTTTTCCCTTATCTGAGAAAGTCAATGCTAAGATGGGTGATTGATTTGAGGATTATCACACAGCTGGCATGAGGCGATGTGAGGCACTTTTACACTATCACTCCCCATATTCTTATGTGTCAGCAAATGTACACATTTACTACGTGACATTAATAATCCTAGTCCCTGACCCAATGCTAAACTAATCTATTCCATACAAGTTGCGGGAATGTCAGGAGAACATTCAAATAATTCAAGGTAACTTGTGGATACAGGGAGTAATTTTAGCTGTCTCCTCTTCACTTAAACACATCAAGCACTGTTTAGATAGTTTTATCTAGATTAACTATCTTTTATTTATTAAATCATAGTTGTGTACATTAATGTTCTCATGGGGTACAATGTGCTGGTTTCATACACAATCTAAAATATTTTCATCAAACTGGTTATCATAGCCTTCATGGCATTTTCTTAGGTATTGTGTTAAGTCCTTCATATTCTGCATTCAGTAAGTTTCACCTGTACCCTTGTAAGATGCACGGCAGGTGTGGTCCCACGGATTACTCTCCCTCCACCCCTCCTCTCCCCTCCCTCCCTTGCCCCTTTCCCCATATTCTTGTGCTATAATTGGGTTATAGCCTTCATATGAAAGCTATAAATTAGTTTCATAGTAGGGCTGAGTACATTAGATACTTTTTCTTCCATTCTTGAGATACTTTGCTAAAAAGAATATGTTCCAGTTCCATCCATGTAAACTAGATTAACTATCTTAATCTTAATCTGCCATTCCTTTATCACT